>JAPKLW010009631.1:0-12051 GCA_026898455.1 Plectranthus barbatus | reverse complement strand
TATAATCATGCTAGAGCTAGCATGCATCAAGAAAATATGAGGGCTAAGAGCATTATTCCGACGAGAGCAACCTATTTCAACCTTTATAAGTGGCCGGAATCCGACAGCGAGTTCATCGAGTCGGTTGTCCTACGCGGCAGCCATGGGCGGGGCAGCTCGGTGTGCGGAGGTGGCACGGCGGTGGATGGCTTTTCAGGCAGACAATTGTATTTGCGAAGCTACACTTTCTCAACAAAGGATGATTATACGGCCATCAATTGCCTTGGACGGTTTGAGAAGATGAAGAGAAGGTTATGCAGCGGTCGTCGGAGAAAGTCTCTTCTCCGGCGGTGGCTGTGCTTCTGTATTATTGATGTTAGTGACTGACAGCAAGTATATGTATCACGTATAATCTTGCTCCGATACAGTGGCGGATCCAGAAAATTTTTGTGAGGGGGTTGAAATTTTTTTTTTGCCTCCACTATACTTCAATCCTTCCTATCATATTTTTTTTCTTCTTTACGAGGTGGCTAACCTAAAAAATCCTGGATTACGATACTATAAAAACGAAAAAAAGTTCCGACTAGATGGGGCTGAAGCCCCCAAGCCCTAGTATAGATCGACCAATGCTCCGATATATGTTTGCGTGCAGCGTCATCATATATCAATGGAGAAAATTGTAAGATAGCTAATTTGTTTATTCTTGGATTTTATGTAAAAGTTGTTTCGGTTTTTATTAATATTATTATTATTATTATTATTTAGAGTGATTATGCTTCATCTATATTTGATAGATTACGTCTTCCATTTTTACTCTTCTGTATCATTATTAAATTTATTTCTTTTTACTTTTTTTATACTTTAAATTAGTTTTATAAACTTAACTGTAGATAGGACTAAGCAAAACCAAACTAAAAATTTACAATTTACAATTTTCAAACCCTACCTAATCAATTAATCAATATTCTTTGATAAACTTCTGATTATATATTAGAATTGTGGGTAAATTTGGATTTTTATTACATTTATGTATTAGATTTGTAGATAGTAATTTTTTTATATTTCATTAACAAATTATAAAATTGAAATTTTAATTTTAAATCGAAACTGATGCATCAGATTTGTAGATAGTGATTTTTTTATATTTCATTAACAAATTATAAAATTGAAATTATAATTTTAAATCTAAACTGATGCATCAATTGGGTTTACAGGTTTTAATTTGGACTGGTTGAATTTCTAGACATTTTTAGGTTCACGATTTTGCAAGTTGAGTACAATTTTCTTACCAAACCAATCATTTCTCACCCCTAACAATATGGTTCATTCCATCCAATCTATATATACTAAAAGGCAAAACCCCTCTCAAAAAAATTTTCCCCCCAAAAATACTTACCAATTATAAAATTATAATATATTAGGTAAGTAACATTAAATATGGTAAGTATAGAATAATTTATAATTAGTAATAATTGTTTTATTGGAATATATAAAATTAATATTTCTCACTATAAATAACTATTAATTGTTACTATTTATTTATTTGTACAATTATATTTTTTTATATATGTTTACATGAAATAATTATATAAATTATCTTCCCACTTACAAAAATTTATATAAATAATTATATGGGTGTGTATTCTTAAATAGATTTAAATCTTCAATAGTTATTTTACCATGTTAGATAATTTATTTATTTTTACTTTGTCTAATTATGTAAATTTTCTGAAATATGCTCTTATTATGTATTATTTGTGAAAGACAAAAAAACGATTTAATCTCCTTATTTAATCATTAAAACAATCAATATATCTGTAATAATAATTATAATAATCTATATTATTTTTAGAACCCTCTTTTACAAATTTTTTCCCCCAAAACCTTTTACAATAAATAATCTTAGAATATATTAGGTAATTAAAACATATATAGTAAGTATGTAGTTTTTATAAGTTATAATCCATTATTACTAATTATTTATATACATGTTTGCATAATTTTATTTTTCATTGATGTTTATATGAAGTAATTAATTTTATTACTAATCTATAATTCAAGATTTATAATTAAATATGTATCAAATTAAAATTGTTATTTATATTCACATTGTGATTTAAATATCAATATTAATTTCTTAAATTTTATTTATTTGATAATTTAAATTATTTAAACATAATCTTTTAATATATTAATTTTATTACGTTGGGGGTAAGTGTTTAGGAATGCGTAAATTATAAAAATTATGGAAATGAATCGTAGTTACATAATCAATGGGCATGTTTTTAGGGATGTGTAAATTATAAAGTAATGGGAATGAATATTGGTAACATAATCAACGGGCATGTATTACGTTGATTTCAATTTACTAATTAACACTAATAACTCTATAGATTTGTATAAATATCTCATATATTGAATCAATACCTCACAAATTTTTCCTCTATTTTTTCATCATGAGTTGAATAATTTTCATTTTCATTGTAATTTTATTTGTTAAGAAAAGTGGTGTATAAGATTTTTGTTAGAATAAGATTAATCACAGGGAGGAATGCTAGAGCTTGGAGGAAGAAAGATAAGATTGCAATGAAGAAAAATCCAACCCACCTTATGTTTTTATGGATTTTAATTATTTGATTTTGGTTTGTTGTTTGGTTGTAATTTCATTTGTTGTTCGTGGTTGAATTAATTTTTTGCAGTTTCGATTAATTTTTAGGTATCATTATATTTTTCTAAATTGATGAACTTCGGCTTTCATCTGCAAAGTTCGGTTAAATTTCTTCTTTGATTGACGTAAGTGGTTGTTTAAGAGCTGCATGAGCAATTTGGTTGAAACTTCGTCCATAACCTGTGGCAAGTGGTTGTTTCAGAGCTACATCTCTAAAGTTTGGTTGTGCTTCTTTCTTCATTTGCGAGTGATTCAATTATCACCAATACGACATCATTTCACAAGATTAAAATATTGTGAGCTAAAAGAAATATATGTGAAACATCTTCTTGACCAATACCACATCATTATAAATTAAAATATTTGCTACAATTAATTAAAATAAAAAATTAAATATTATCTAATTATAAATTCACAATAATATTAAGAAAATGTTCACAATAACTATTACTAATCCCCTCTAATAGAATTTGACATTGTAATGCGAAATTTAGTAATATTATAACTAAGACATGATTTTTTATAGGCAAAGTTCAAATATTATATTCGGAACTATATGAGTTTTTCTTAAATATATCCTAAATTATTTTGATGTTTCAATAGTATCTAAACTTTTAAAAACTATGCAAAATATCCTAAATTATTTTTTTCGTTCAACGGATATTATTATTATGTTACAAATACAAGTTAGCAAATTAGAATTTTGGATGCAAATATTTATTATATTTCTGACAATACATCTTTTTGTTGATAGAAAAAGTAATTTAGGATATACTTATTTAGTTTTTATTAGTTTTGGAATTTATATAAATATATGTGGAGTTTTGGTTAAATTTACTTTTTAATATTTGTTTAGTTTTTTAAATATTCGAACCTTTTACTCTTTTTTACCGTAAAGTTTAGAGTTGAATTCACATTTATCAAATATTGAGCACAATTAACATAAATTTTATTCTTAGAAGCAAATCCTCACAAGAACAATTTTTTGTTTTTTGTCCCGCTTTAATAGTATTTATAAATATGATACTTAAAGTGTTATGGAAAGTAATTAAGATTGATATGACAAAAAATCATCATTCTATATTTTAAGGTCACAAATTTTGGTTGTAGTAAAATAATCCATAGTTCCATAAATAAAATAAATTGAAGTTACGTATTAATAGTGATCGTCAATAAATAATAGTAATGGACTTAAATTATTTTAAAGTTATGCATTAAATTATTTAAATTTAAGGCTTAAATTATGAATTAAATTAAAACAATTTTGTAAAATATATTACATAATATCTACACATTTAAATCTAATAAATAGAGTACACATTGAAGTTATTTAGTAAATATTAATAAAATATTTATAAATAATACTTGAACCAACCAAGAAATAATTTTAAGTATAAAGTAATATTATAAAAAATGACGGAATTAATTTTAAAAAACTCTAAAAAACAAAATGATAATTGACTAAAATAATCAAATGGTGTAATGTGTTTTTATTAAGATAGTAAAATTTAAGTAAAGAAATGAGTCTTATGGCAAGATGTACTTTTAAAATACAATGATAATTGTAGTCTTAAATAAATAAAGAACATATAAATAAATTTAAGTTCAAAATTAAGATCAATTGAAAAACTTAAACTTTGAGCTCAGTTATATTGAGTTATAATATTGTGCAATATGAAACTCAAGAAATGTAATGTATATATTACACGGACACACATTGCAAGATTTATCATGAAAATAATTTATTTTATTGATGTAAATATTTAATATCAATTAGAACGACAAAAAAAAAATGAAAGATCATAAAAATATCTAAATATGTATATAAAAGAGTTTAGCCGCAGCTTGACCCATCAGCCCGAGCCAAAATGTGAGTTAGGGTTGAAATACTTATGCTATAAGAAAATTTAGCCCCAATAGCTCGAGAACATATAACACGATGTCCGATAAGAGAAGTCTAAAATCGGACGGGTTTACTTGATTAGATTTTCATTAATAATTTTTATCACAATTGTATTTTTGAAATTTACTTTTAATTTAGGAGCATGTATCTTAATTATATTTTAAGTTATATAATTGTGTTTAGTCAAATACTCACTCCATCCCGATTATTTGATCCAATTTTATATTACACGAATATCAAAGGTTATTTATTAATATTATATTTTTTAGACAAACTTTCATTATTGTCCTTATTTAGTAGTAACTATCAATAATAGAATATATTAATTATGTGTCATTTACAAGGTTGCTCAGTCGTATATTTGTAAATATATATAAGAAACAAAACTAATTTTAGATATAACACCATATAAATAAAACACCCCAAAAAAGTAACTTTGACCAAATAATAGGATCATTATGAATTGTATTTAATGGATAACTAAGTTTATCTAATTATGAAATTAAAACATATTCTAATATCGTTAAAATTATATATATATATATATATATATATATATATTATTTAAACTTATCAATTTGTGATGTAGTTTGGACTTTTTATAAGATATAATAATTTCTTTTTTTTTTATTTGAATATAAAATAGGGGAACAAATATTCAATAATATAAGCAATATAAATAATAAAAGATAATTTATAAATTCATTGGTCCTATCTCGGATATGGTAAAGTTAGGATTATAATTTTATAATTTGGAAAATTTTCAATTCGAATTGACTTGGACTGATTTACCTATGATTGGTCCCAAACTTGACACACTTGACATCCCTATAAAAGATTTTTCAAAAATTGATAGTGAAGTTTGTTCTAAGAGATAAGAAAAGTGGCAAATAAGATTATAAACTAATTTTGACTAATAAACTTAGAGTTTAAGTTGTGAGAAATTTAATGTTTAATTATTACATATCCATACAATAAATTTACTATATATAATAACGTAATATATTAAGTAAGTAGTATTAATTAAGGTATGTAAGGCAAAACCCCACCTAAAATAATGATTATTTTCCAGGGTATATATAAATATATGAAGATGCATTCTTAGTATGTTCTATATTTTCAACAATTAATTAATATTTTTCTCCTATTTGTGTACATGAAATAATTAATTCAATTACTAATATGTGATTCGAAAATCCACAACAAAAAAATTTATAATTAAATAATTTATATAAATTTGAATTTCTATTGTAATTTGTATATTTTAAAGCAAATCAAAAAACAATGTAAGACATAATGAATAATTATAAGAATCATAATGGTAAAATTATTCGTGTTAGATTTATTATATTAGGTATTTTGAATAATTTAACAATTAATTCATTATTATTTTTATTTACGTATTAATTAAAAAATCTCATTAAAATATATAGTAAAAAATCAATTTTGAATATAAAAATTAATTAATCATCTATCCATATCTACTTAAAAATAAAAAGTCCATAAAAAATTAAATTTACGCTCAGCTAAATATTTTAAAAATAAACATAAAGAGGTTATGGAAACTAATTGATGGAAATAATTCAATATGACAAGACAAAGGTATGTAGATGACATAATTAATTAACATTTAACCACCACAAAAAATAGAATATGTACTATAATTAACACACAAAAATTATGGAATTTAAATAAGTAACGTAGTTATATACATATAAGAGAATTTAAGTTACAATTCAAAAAAGAAAAAAAAAAGTTACAATTCATTGATTAAATCAAAATTATGGGTATTTTGGCCTTATTTTAATCAATTCATTAATGCTAATTTCATTTAAAAATTGTATAAATAGTGTACGATGTTTCTTTGTCATTTGGATGTCTATCATCTTGAATGAGGTATGAAACAAATGTTTGTGCTTTTAATTTATTTACTTTGTTAAGAATTGAGATTTCAATTTTTATTGGTATATTTTAGTGTAGCAAAAAAGTTATCCATACATTAATCAATTATTTTCTGAATATGCAGATATTGGTAGATAAATTCAACTGTTCCTTAATAGACGAGGATATTTGAAATTGATATAAATAATGTAAATTTTACCTGAGTTTATTGACAAAAATATTATATTACAGTCCATTCATTTGCAATATGTGTTTTATTTGAGTTGAATAATGAATTTATGGTTTGAATTATTTGTGACAATTTATTTAAATTGAATATAATATAATTCTCACTAACTATGAATGCAACATTTCTTCTCGACAGGGACTAATACTCTGTCGGACCCTCCTCTAATATGGTCATTTTATAAAACATGAGCATAATTATATGAGGGTTCATGGAGGCAGCCGACTCTATTGCCATCTAAAACTTCTTAATAGATATATCATATTTTCGAACTTCATAACTAGAATAATCAAGAAAAAGAAAGTAGCAGCAACGAACTTAATAAATAACATAATTTGATTTATAATAAAATAATTGATAGTTCTACAAAATATTTTGAACCAGTACTTTTCAATTTTCAATTTTTGTTACTTTTCTTATAAAAACTATCTCATTTCCAAATTCCAATGAGGCGAAAGACTTTTCCTCACAAGATAAACTATTTCTTTTTTTTTTTTGTCTCTATTAAAAATTACTTTCTTTTAAAATTATTTATTCTTATCGATGTTTGTCCTTTTCATAGATCTTTAATTATATACAAAATAAAGAAACTATAGTCTTAGTATTTAGAGAGAGACTATGATTTTATTTTAAATGTAATGGAAAATAGTTTGTAAATAAATGATAAAAATCTTAGAAAATAATTTTGAGTTCATCAATACTCGGTGTGAATTAAAATGACATGGTTACTAAGTGATTGAAGCTAGCCTTCATTGTTATAAAATTCTACATACACTACTGCTACACAAACGATAAATTGATTAGCTTGAATTTTAAGAAATTAAATTAAGATATTCTAGAAATTAGCATTATTCAGATTATTAAGGAGAAGATGTTAAAAGAATCAATGCCGACCATGAAATTAAAATTAAAATTCAAGATAGTGGAAGTGAAGGAAGAATTATATGATGAAATGGTGTTTTCACCTATGTTGATGACGATAACACTTAAATCCCCTAAATGAGAAGAAATAATAAATATGCTAAAGATATATTTTTAAGGCAAAGAAAAAAAATTGTCCATCAAAATATACAAGAATTGGACGAATAAGATGAAAAATTGAGTGTTGGTGCATATTTCCAAAGCCAAAGAGATTTATCTTCATAGATTGAACAATATATATTTTACATTTAAGAAAAATATATATTTTAATTAATATTATAAGTTGGAGGCTATGGGATAATATAGTAATATTAGGTATTAAGTTTGACAATTTTGTTTTAAATAAGGGGTATAATGATAAAATTTATGGATGTGTAATTATGTTTATGTTGGGAAATTTGGCTAAGTTTCCCTTCCCCAGTAGATACTTGCTTAGATTCTAGTTTGGTGTTTTGGTGGATCAAATCCTAAGTCCAACCAGCGTCAGTTTGTCTCTAGAATAGCTCTAGTTTCAAATGTAAAGTCCTGTATAGGTATTTTGAGTTGAAAGTCGCAGCTGATCAAGACTCATGCTGGCTACTGTTCACCAGCATGAGATGTGCTTACCAGTTGAGAGAAGTCTCACCAGCAAGCGGCTGACGAAGACTCATGCTGACACTGTTCATCAGCATAGAGTTGAGCTATTGACTGGTCACTATTCACCAGTTGGGAAGATTTCACCAGCAGGAGGCTGAGAGATCTTACCAGCAGAATATGTGTTCTGGCTGACACTATTCACCAGCGGTGAAGCCACCAGTCACGGGAGATTCCAAGAGATAACATCAGACGAATTGGTAGACCTTGATTGTGCTAAGGAAAGTCACCAGCAGAGACTGCCAGCACAAGATCACCAGTATGATCTACCAGTCGGAGGTTATCAGCAGAATTGAAGATTCGCTCTCCTGAAGACTTAGAGACAAAAAGAAGATTCGTCTGAGGAAGTAACTGACAGGGTATGACTTTAAGGAGGATACCTTAAAGTCTATCAGTTCAAGACTACCAGTTCCGATTCCTCGTACTGACGAATAGAGTCGTTCTGACACAAAGAGATCTGTGTCAGATAAAGCGACCAAAGGTATGGCGCTTTCCGGAAATTCCTACCTGCCGCCTGCAGAAGGACATGCGAGGACAGAGACTTTTCCGGATGTGTCCAAACGGCTAGTATTTGAATCTGAATCTCACGTCTATAAATACGTGAGATCCAACAGCATTCAATACTCTTGCCCACTCTTAACACTCTTGACCTACCGAAAGCTCAAACGCATTCATATCAGCGAACAAGCAGTCTTTCGAGGCTTTTCATAAAGCTTATCCGTGTGTTGATTTATTCAAACACGAGACTCTAAGCTTCTAGCTTGTGAGTTATTGATCTCATTTGGTGTTCTTTCTCGTTCCGAGGAAGAACATAGCAGCTCTTGAGCCAGCCAGCTCCAGAGTTATTACGGGCAGTTTTGCCGCCAGCAAGAGTCAAGTTCTTGGGAGAACTAAACACCCACGTCGTCAGTGGTACCGGTGGAGGTTGAAGTGACGTGCTCGCACTCCATCCAGCTGACAAGAGTTGAAGAAGGACAAGGACCGGGAGCGGTTGATCCAGTGAACTGGTAGACGAGGCATCTACCAGCTGGAAATAGATCGTAGGATCTCTTGTACCAGATTGCACTCTTTAGTGAATTTCCAGTGCTTCGACTGGAGAGTGGACGTAGATCAGTTGATCGAACCACTATAAAATATCCTTGTTATTTACTGCTTTCAGCATTTACTTACTGATTTAAAACCCAGCACCCAAGTGCTGGAGTATAACTGAAACCAGTTTATAACTGTGCAAACTCGACTCTAAAATTAGCTAAGTCCTGAGTCATCAGCTGACCAGCCAGTTGCCAGTCAGCTGAATACTCAGTTGCCAGTTGACTTACCAGCTGACAAGGTCCCAGTCAGCTGTGTAACCAGCAGAGTGCAAGAAACGAACTTACGTATTTTCCGCTGCCAAAGTATACCCTGATATCCGGGACCAACAGTTTATTTATCACCCACTAAGAAAATATTGATTGTTTATTTTTATTAAGGCAACATTAAATCAAATATTTATTTACAAAAAGCATATAATTTGCCTAAAAATATGGTTTTGTAATTTACTTATATCACTCTTAAATTTTGAAGATCAATTAAAATAAGCATTTAAGTAGAATAACTAAGATACACATAATAATGAAAGATAAATAAAATAATAATTTAAAGGTAATGTCGTAAAATATTGACTCTTATCAAATAATTAAGTTCGCTATTATAAAATAAAATTATAAGATTTAATGTATTACTTCAAAAAAGAAAAAAGAGATTGAATGATATAAACACTAATCAATATCGATAAAAAACACTTTCAAAAGGTAATTATTTGACAAATTTGATTCATCATTAATCTATAAGATTTATAAATGTAAATATCTAACCAGTATATAAAGATAAATGCAAATAATAAATCAAAAAATATTTGAATAATTTCATGTCCATACTCAATATTAATACAAGTTTTGAATCTCGAGTTTAATTATGTCAGAATTCTAATATTATGGAATATGAAACTCAAGAAATCAAGTACTATATTATAAAAATATACACTATAAAATTCATCTCAAAGTTATATTTAAATATATAGAATAAATATATATCTTTTATTATTATTATTATTATTATTATTATTATTATTATTATTATATATATATATAATAATCATAATATAGGAGACACAAAAATAAAAGAATATATAACACAATACATAAATATGAGTACATAAAAAAATATGATAAATAGTCGTAAAATGTGTAGAGAGCGAATGAAATATATTGTAGTTTAACAACACAACTCACTTTGTGTAGACATGAGAGATTCAAGTCCAATGTTCCTCAACTTTAATTTAACATAGTCATTTAATTTAAAAACAAAATATGTGTATCCTTAAAAAAAACCACAAATATTTCCTATTATTTCCTCACTAAAAAACCACAAATATTTCCTATTTCCTATATTTAAAATAAAACCTCAAATATTTAAAAATAAGATATAAATCAAAACAAAAATACAAAGCAACTTAAGAAATCAAAGTGGGAAAATGAACTTATTCTTTTATAGAATGGTAAAAAACTAAAAAGATAAGCGTAATTTCAAACTCGCCTAACGTATTTAAATTTAAAACTCAAATTAATTAAACTTGAATAATTTATGCTTATATGCTTTACACATATAAAATTGCTATTTGCATGAACATGTTCTTTCATAATTCTTATGGTACAATTTTTAAAATTAAAATAATCTATAATTTTATAAATATAAATTTCAAAGTTGGAATTATTTCTCACATTTATATTTGCATTCTTAAATTTCATTATATATATTTTTATTTAATTTTTTTAGAGAATACTCACAGTTCTATTTTATTAAATATTATTTTGATAATATTTATCTCGAAAATAATTTGTTTTAATATCTAAATAATACATATATATATAATATTCCATTATTTAACGAAAAAATTATTCCTGATCATAAAACACAATGTCTAAATTTATATAAATAAAAAAAATGATAAGTGGTGGTAGGTGTTGGAGTGTGTAGAGAGATTTAAGAGAATACAAATTTGTAAAAAATAATTGAGATAAGTTGAGTGATTTTAAACATGAGAATTAACTTAACAAATAAATTTTAATTTTGAACTAAACTGACCACATTGTGATATCATATGTGATTTTTATATATCTATAAAATAAATATAATTTAATAATATATTATTAATAAAAATATATACACGATGCGCATCGTGCAGTAGCAAATTAGTGTGCTTTCACAACTACACTCAAGTAGTGGACGAATAATTAATTTTTTTTAAATAGTATTGCATTTATTCAAACTTACACATTCATTTATCCCTGAGAAGCTAGACTCATGACCTCTTTGTCATATATAAAATCCTTTAATTACTATTTACTACCTTATGTAGGGGACAAATAATTTATTTTTATAGATGACTATTGTTGATTCATTTTTATTTATCATAAAAAGATTTTTAGCATTGAATCTCTTTCTAAATATAATATTACCTTAAAATGGCCAATAATAAAATTTTTATGAGATTTCGTTGTATTAAAAATAATCTTCAAAGAGAAGTTATTCTATCCATCTCTTTATAATAAATTGAAAACAAAATAATAAAAAAAAATAAAATTTGAGGTACAAGTTTACCTCAATATTATACATGCATGTGCCAACGATAACATTTTAATATTTTATTATCTAAAGTAAATATAAATCTATTCAAAATATCATTTTACATTATATTTGACTACAGGAAGAAATAGTTACAATTTTATTTTATTGAATAAACTATAATATATTTTAATGAAATTAGTATTATGTACATAC
>JAPKLW010009630.1:0-12051 GCA_026898455.1 Plectranthus barbatus | reverse complement strand
CATACGTGCACTTGCGTATTAATTTCATAGCTACTAGCACAACAACAGCCAGCATCCAGTAGTTTCAGCACCTCTTTTCGCACCACCTCCTGCATAATGGGGTTCAACCTTCGCTGCGGCTGTACCTTAGGCTTGTACTCATCTTCAAGTAGAATCCTATGCATGCAAATAGAAGGGCTGATACCCTTTATGTCAGATAGCAACCACCCAATAGCAGATTGGTGGTCTCTCAAAACCCGTAGTAATCTATCCAACTGACTAGTAGATAAAGTGGTAGATACTATTATCGGATGTGTATTGTTTTCGCCCAAGTAGGCATACCTCAGATGGTCCGATAGGGGTTTCAGTTCCAGCACTTTTTGTCTTGCGAGCCTCCTCTTCCTCTTGCTTGCTTCTCAGCTTCAGAAAATTTGCACTTTCCAACCTGCTCTTTTCACCTGCACCATCTAATGCTAGAACAGACTCTAGCAGCTCATGACATCATATAGCTCATCACAAGAATAAACAGAATTTTGTACCCCATAATCTAAAGAATTAGTAGAGATGATAGATGAATCACAAGGATACAAAACCTGAACCATATCGCACTCCTCAAAGCAGTCATCTGAGTCGTGGTGCTCCATGGCCTTGTAGATGGAGAAAGTGATCTTTTCGTCGTTCACCCTCAACGTGAGCTCTCCTTTCTTGATATCTTTTTGTCGTTCACCCTTGCTCTTTTGAGTCCGTTCTTCTGTAGGAAGAACAGGAGCAGGCTGTGCAACTTCAGGTTGCACGGAGGACGTGTCGACAGGCATAGGTGGGCCCTCATATCCCTTCCCACTGCGAGTAGTGATGGCGTTTTAGTGGTCCTTGGGATTTACAATAGTGTTACTGGGGAATTGTCCAGGAGTATGCTGATTTCCCAGAACATTGGCAATCTGAGATATATGAGTGTCCATCTGCTTCATGTGCTTCCCCATCTCCCCCATACCATTCTGTAGCTGAGAAATTTCTCCCTTCATTTTTGTGGTCTTGGTATTGGAAGCTAAGATGAACTGAGTTAGGAGCTCTCTCATACTCGGCTCCATGGGTTCATTTATCACCCCTTGATTTGCAGCAAACCCAGGCGGAGGCTGCAAGGCGTTGTTCGGATTCCCATAGGAGAAATTTGGGTGGTCCGGTTGTTGGGATGATAAGTCATGTTCCCCGTTGGATATCCTCTGTTGTTATTGAAATTCCTCTGGTTCACATAATTTATATCATCTATCTGCATCTCGATTCCCTGCTCATATCCCTGCTGAGGCGGATTATTCTCCAACTTGGCAAGGCGGATCTCCATAGACTTCGTAGAAGCAGCTACCTCCTGTCTCATCAGTTTTATTTCAGCAGCTAGGTCCCCAGTATCATCGACTGCTACTATCATCCTGCGCTCCTTTCTGTCTGCTGGCCAATTAAATTCACTCTTCGCCATCATTTCCAGCAGTTGTAGTCCTTCATGTGGAGGTCTAGCAGTAATGGATCCTCCAGCTGAAGCTCTGACATGCTTCTGAGTCTCCTCATCAAGTCCCGCATAGAAATAGCAGACCTGCTGTCTTTCAGTGTATCCATGGCATGGGCAGGAGTGAAGCAACTCTTTGAAACGCTCCCATGCCTCATAAAGAGTTTCCCCCGAGAACTGTCTGAACTGGCCTATCTGCATCTGTAGTTGGATGGTCTTGCTTGGTGGAAAGAACTGGATCAGGAATAGTTTACAGAGCTCCTCCCAGGATGAGATCTCACTGCGGTTCAGTGACAGATACCATGACAGAGCTCTGTCGCGCAGTGTGAATGAGAAGAGGTGCAGCCGGATGTAGTCGATTGGCACCTGATTCTGCTTGACTGTGTCACAGAGTAGCAGAAATTTCTGGACATGCAAATGAGGATCTTCAGACGGAAATCCCCCAAACTGGTTCTGTTGAGCAGTGTGTATCATACCAGTCTTTAGCTCGAAATTAGGTGTGTTCACCTTCAGTCCAAAGTCCGCATTACGATGCCTATCAGTCATCGGCTCGTACATCTCATCTATAGTGGGTTGCCGTGGTACTTCTGGAGCTTGATGCTCCTGAAGTCTCAGATTCATCTCTTGTAGCTGCCTCTGCAGCTCAGCAATCTGTGTCGCCTGATCGTCAGCCATATGAAACGCTAACTTTCTTCGTGCAGAGTTCTTTCGACAGGTAGACTAGATCTCCGGATCTATAGGTTCAAGAGCTGGACCTTTTGACCTGGTACACATATACTACCTGCAGGAGAACACATAGTGAACAACACAGAAAAGAAATTGGGAAATAAAATAATAATACGTAAAACTAAAATCTAGAGTAAATAGCGTAATATCGGAATTAGTGTTAATTATAAATCTGTGCAATCCCCGGCAACGGCGCCAAAAACTTGATAGCTCGTTTCGCAACGCGCTATAGCTGCAAGTGTACAGACCACTGCAGAGGGCAAGTAATAATTTATCGATCTCGAAGATTGCAGAATCGAAGTATAACCAAGCACTAAAACATAGATACCTTACTACTATCTAGACAAATCGGTAATTGATTGTGGTTATTAATTTCTAGGCAATATTGAAAAGCAATATTTAATAATGACAAGTAAAGAAAATTTATTAAGTATAGAAAATCTATTGAAAAACTAGGATTCCAGGGTAATCCACTTTGAAGAACTATCTAACAATCATCTATACAATCTAATCCCGGTTTAATTTCCAAAGATGTGAGTTAATCTCATAAATGTTATCAGGCGACCCTCTCGGACTCTCAATCATAACATGGAAATAAACGACCTAGTGACTCCTCTCGGATGCGCAAAAGGACTTTTACTCTTGATAAACCCTTAGATTTCAAAAGCCTTTAATATTTCAAATTCCTCTCGGATAATTGCCCTATCAAATTTAATTCCGCTGCATCTTAATTAATAACCTAGACCTCTCGGTTCAAAAATTACCAATTCAAATTACAATCAATGGCCAATATCTTGTAATTTATGAAAACCCCAGCAGTAATTAAAACATCAATGGAACAGGAAAATCAAATCATATAAACAATTGAATGAATGTCAACAAGTTTCAAAACCCCAGAATCCATGAAGGACTTAGCCAATCATGCTAAGTTCTAAGAAAACAGAGAATTAAAAAGTCATAGAAACAAAGAACATGAAAATCAAAAACCCGTGATCTTCAATCTTCAATTTCTGGAGTGCTCTTCAAGTTTTCTCTCTTCCCTGCGTTCTTCCGGCGTTTTCTCTCTTGAAAAATAATGTGAAGGAACCTTTTTGAGTCTTGGAAGCCTCTATTGATACATATCTTGTTCAAACCAAAAAAGATATGGGATTTGTATCGATTTTTGCCCAAAAAGTCACGATCGGCGACCCAAAATCCATCGGTGGCGACCGCCAAGCGTGTGCTCGTGTCGCCATCCGTGTGCCGTGCGAAAAGCCCTGAAATTTCACGATCGGCGACCAAAAAGCATGAACAGCGATCGCTGTTCATGTAGTTAGGTCGCCATCCATGTGCCGTAGCAGAAATCCAGAAATTGCATGATCGGCGACCTAAAAGCATGAACGGCGATTGCCGTTCATGTAATTAGGTCGTCGTTCATGCGCCGAAAGGAAAAATGAGAATATACATGATTGGTGGCCCAAATGCATGATCGGCGACCGCCGATCATGTAATTTGGGTCGCTGTTCACGTCGCGACTGGGTTTTTGAAGCTTTTCGTCGATCTCTTCTCACTTTTTCACCTTCCTCATGCAACGACACATCAACTAACTTCATGGTGCTCGATCATATCTTGAAAATAACTCAATTGTGCATGAAGTCTGCATAAACAACCAGAAACAACCCAAACGTAATAATTCTTCAAAGTATACGAATAAAACATAAGAACACCACATAATGAACTAATCTAAGGTCAAAAGTGAGCAGATTCATATCAGTAAAATGCGCTAAACGAGTGTTTATCAAGTATCTTGAAGGATTCATATTTTTCCAGGACTACTTGCTTCTTGTTGTGCTTCATCGCTTCTGTTTCTTTAGTGAGATCGTTGATCCATCCCACAGTTCCTTAGCAGAGTTGTTCTCTACATCTGCGTCTTGGAGGGAATCTGGGAGGGATTGTATGATCATCTCATGTGCGATGAAATCGACCTGGTGACGTTTCTTGTCCTCAAATGTCCAGTCCTCCTTTGGCTTGTCTATGTATTCGACACCGCCTGGCTTGTCTCCTGTCGCAAGGATGCCTTTGGGCATCTGAATCTTCAGAGGCCCGTTATTCAGGACTTCATGCATCTCTGGATGTTGAGCTCTTAGTTGAATGAGACACTTCTTCTTCCATGCTTCAAACTTCTCTGGTTTGTACTTGGGAAGACTAGGATGAGTCATCATTTTCTAAGAATAATTTGCTCGCTAAGACACACTAGATAAACAGTTAGATTGTAAGGAAGTACAGATATGGTCTTAAGCGACTCAAAATAGAACAGTCTAGAAAGACCAACCTCGCTCTAATACCATTTTTTGGTCCCAGATCAGAGTACGAGTAATGTGCAGCAGAAATAATAAGATAGTTAAATACACTCTAACTATGAGCAGTTCAGTTTTAAGTATGCAGTTTTTTGCTTAACAGTTTTTAGAAACACAGTTTAAGTTACTCAGTAGATTAGGTTAACAGTTTTACAGTTATGCTCAGTCAGGAGTTTACACGCTTCAACACTTACATGCTAAGTGTTGAAGGTTTCAAGATAGTTGAAAACTGTAAAGTGCGTAAAGTAAATAAAGCTATAAATGACACAAAATATTTATAGTGGTTCGGAGCCTCAAGTCCTACGTCCACTATTCGGATATCAGATCCGGTAATTCAATAAGTTATGAAGATACAATCCTCACGATCTATAGCCAGTTGCGGTAGAGACCTCTGTCCACAGCACAATGGATCACTCGCCCAGGTAGTTGTACTCCACTCCTTCTTCAGTTCGTCGAAGGCTATGCATCTTCTCTGTGGACCGGCTCGAAGTTGGACTGAGGACAAACCTCCATTTTCCTTCTTCAGTAGGTTGGATAGTTGTGTTCTTCCCAAAACGTTGACTGATCGGCAGTTGCCCGTAATAACCTGATCTTCCTTTTGCAAGATCAGGCTGCTATGTTCTTACTCTGAAAGTAAGAACACCAAGAAAGTAGATTAAGTCAGCTGACTTAATCCTCGTGTACTCAAAGTCACACGGTGAATCTCCAGAGATTCTGTTAGCATTGAATGCTTCGTGTTCAATAAATGAACCATGATGATAACGTCTTCTCGCTCGTTGGCTTTTAATGCTTGAGCTTTAGTTTCAGCCGAGAGACAATAAATATGTCGGAGATTCAAATCTGCGAGGGTATTCAGATGAGCAGAGAGGCAAAGGTTTTTATGTCTCTATTGGTCCTGCTATTTATAGGTGAGACACCAAAAAATAGCCGGTAGAGACATTGGAAAGGATGTCCAATCATAATCCATACTCTTCTGAAAAGTTGCTTGTCTTTCGGCTTTTTCTGCTACAACGTTCTGCTTTTCTGAGCAGTTCGTACTTGTTGTGTAAGACGTCGAACAACGTTGTACGCCAGTCGCAGCTGAGTATCTGTCTGTCTTTTATCATTGACTTCTTTGAACTTCTCCTGTGACTCGTTCGACATCTTGTCATGCACGCATTCTTTGACGCAAAACTGTCTAAGTCTGAAACTGTGAGTACCTCTTAACAGTTTCTAGGTGAATACTGTGTCCAGAGTTTTGTGACCTTGCTCTGCTCGTCTTCGTCTTCTAGATACGATAATTATTTAGTCTGAATGGTGTATTTTTCAAAACTGTTCCACGGTTTTGTTGACTTTCTTCGTCCTAGACTATTACAACTCGATTATCCTATACAAGGATTACATGCGGTAATAACTCTAAGACCTAGACTTTTGTATATAGTTTTGACACATCAAAACATCAAATTAAGGTAGGATTTCTATATCAATACCTAACACAAAAGAGCCTAGAAGACGTCACTAGACTCTTCCTCTACAACTATATTAGCTTGTTCACCTTGTTTCTTCTTAAGAGGTTTGGGACAATCTCTTATGTAATGGCCTAACTCTCCACAGTTATAGCATTTCCAAGAGTCCTTAGACCACATCACACCTCTAAAGTTCCTCTCACCACTAGAGCTAGAAACATGCTTCTTACTAGGGTTCCTATCCCTAACATGCATGACTTTCTCTTCAGAACTATCCTCCTAACTCTTAACAAGTTTTAATTCACGCTCTTTACTCTTAAGCCCATTAATTACAGTATCTAACGTCACGGAGTCTCTACCGTGCTTAATGGCAGATTTAACATCACTGTAAGAAGTAGGGATAATATTTAGCAAAGCCACAACACTATAGTTATCAATGGTCTCATCTCCAGTTAGTCTTATATCCTGGATCAACATAGTAAATTCATCTAAATTCAGATCCATACTCTTATCCATGTCTAACTTGGAAGTGGAGAACTTCTCTAAGAAGAATAACTTATTGGGTAAAGAACTATCAGTATATAGCTTATTTAACTTATCCCACAGATCATTAGCTGAATCTAAGACTCCCACTTTCCTTAAAACAGAATTAGACAAGTTGAGCGCTATAGCGGAACGAGCAAGTTCATTCATATCAGCTTTCTTTTCAATAGTTTCATTAGCAGCATAAGAATGATCCACATCTTTAAATACACGTTGCTGAATTAAGACACATTTCATATTCTCTTTCCGAATGTTATAATCCATTTTTCGATCAAAGGGGACCATCCCAAACGAATGAGAAGACGACATGCTTAAACATACGAAAAGAACAAATGACAGAGCACAAAGAAGCAATGGAAACCCCAAGATCACAAATACCCCTAAAATCAACTAACAACAGCAAAGATCACAAACCTACGACATACAGACAAATCTAGAAATTAAAATGCACCAATGGCGCCAGTCGACCGATCTAAGGAATCGAAAGTGCAAAGGATCAAGCCTTATACATGAGCAGGGCCCTAGGAGGGGGTAACCCGACTTACCTACGCACTCTGAAGCGCAGACGATGAGGAGCTGCAACCACAGTGGGGATGCCCGACGAACTTCCCTCCAACCATGGCTCTGATACCACTATTGGGTATCAATGGGGGAGGTCACTGGCGTTCATCCTCGCTCTTGCCATGGTTCAGTCCGAAGGTGATATCTTGTATTCCATGCAGCAGCAAGCCTTGTTCTCTATTCGATCACTCCTCAATCCGTAGAGAGCCTGCAAAATATAACAACACGAAGAATTTAGAAAATGAGTTGAATACAATAGTACTTACCCGTTGTGAGCCTGCAAAACTCGCAGAGATGCAACCACGGAGAGGATGATGGCAGCAGCAAGAACAACGCGCAACTGCAATCACGAAGAACGACGGTGCAGTCGGGAAGAGTGCAGTGCAGCGAACAAATCTCGGCTCAGATCACCCACGCCAACAGCCCGTTCAACATCATCAAAGTGCGCCTATCACAAAGACCACGGTGGAGAAGAGGAGTACTCGTTGGCAAATACTATGAGGTACTATCAAGAGCGAGTAAAATGAAGTACACAGATAAGCCCTCTGTTGGTCCCGGTTTATCAGAGTGTATAACGTTACGCAGCGGAAATATTGAACTTATAAGTCTAACTTGCACTCTGTCCTGCTGGTTGCTCAGCTGGCTGGCTGACTGGCTGGTCAGCTGATAGCTCAACACTTAGAATATTTTAAGCCTAGTTTGCACAGTTATCAGTTTTCAGATATACACCAGCACTTGAGTGCTGGGTTTCAAATACAAATTTAAATACTGAAAGCAGATAAAGGCAAAGGATTTTTATAGTGGTTCGATCAACTGATCTACGTCCACTCTCCAGTCGACTCACTGGAAATTCACTATAAGAGTAATCCGGTACAAAGTTCCTACGATCTATCTCCAGCTGGTAGATGCCCCGTCTACCAGTCCACTGGATCAACCGCTCCCGGTCCTTGTCCTTCTTCAACTCTTCGTCAGATGGATGGAGTGCGAGCACGTCACTTCAACCTCCTCCTCTGACTGGTTGGGTGTTGAGTTCTCCCAAGAACGTAAATCCTCTACGGCAAACTGCCCGTAATAACTCAAGAGCTGGCTGGCTCTGGAGCTGCTATGTTCTTCCTCAGAAAGAGAAAGAACACCAGGTGAGGTCTAAACTTACAAGCAGGAAGCTTGAAGTCTCGTGTTTGAAAGATATCAACACACGGAAAAGCTTTAAAGAAAGCCTCGAAAGATGCTTGCTTGCTTGCAATGAATGTTCGTTCTTTCGGTAGTTGGAGAGTATTGAATGTTCAGGATGCCAGCGTGTAAGCGTGGAAACTGGGAAGCCTGGGAGCCTCTTAAATGTTGGTAGCTCCGACCTATTTATACACGCAGGATCCCATTCAAATTTCTAGCCGTTTGGACACATCCGGAATGGGTCTCTGTCCTCGGATGTACTTCAGACGGCGGCAGGTAGGAATTTCAGGAAAACGCCATACCTGTGTCTGCTTTTTCTGACACAGACCTCTTTGTGTCAGAACGGCATTATTTCGTCAGTACGAGGAATCGCAACTGGTGTCTTGAACTGATAGACTTTAAGGATATCCTTCCTTAAAGTCTTACTTTGTCAGTATATTCCTCAGACGAATCTTCTTTTTGTCTCTAAGACTCTGGGAGAGCGAATCTTGAATTCTGCTGGTAACATCTGACTGGTAGATCGTACTGGTGATCTTGTGCTGGCAGTCTCTGCTGGTGACTTACGCTGGCACAATCTTAGTCTACCAATTTGTCTGATGTTAACTCTTGGAATCTCCCATGACTGGTGGCTTCACCGCTGGTGAATAGTGTCAGCCAGAACACGTATTCTGCTGGTAGGATTAGTCAGCCTCCTGCTGGTGAATCCTTCCAACTGGTGAACAGTAGCCAGTCATTAGCTCTTTGACTCCATGTTGATGAACAGTGTCATCATGGGTCTGTCAGTCGTCTGCTGGTGAGATTTCTCTCAACTGGTAAGCACATCTCATGCTGGTGAACAGTAGCCAGCATGAGTCTTGATCAGCTACGACTTACAACTCAAAAAGACCTAAACAGGACTTTACATTTGAGACTAGAGCTATTCTAGAGACAAACTGACGCTGGTAGGACTTAGGATTTGATCCACCAAAACACTTAAACACCAAATCAAGGATCTAAGCTATCAACTGGGGAAGGGAAACTTAGATAATTCTCCCAACAATTTCCCCCTTTTTGGTGCGATCAAAGCCTAACCAGCGAGCACTCAGCTGATGAGGAAAGTTACAGAATATTTCAGGGTTTTTACAAATAAACCTATCAGATCTAAACCCATGAAAATACTTCCTCACATCAGCTCTAACCTAAGGATCTTCCCCCTCAAACTGGGAGAGATATTGCTCGATTAAATTATGAAGTAAGAATCTGAGCCAGGTTAGAATTAAAAAATGTCAAATGGAGTGCTGGTGCTGATTACACAAAATGTGTAAGTTCAGCTGGTAAGTAAAAATCAGTAGACATTAGTTGGACAATGAGAAATTGTCGTCAACCCGTCAGTAATCAATCCATTAATGATGTGAAATTTCAAGTACAGGAAGGACAACTGACTAGTCTAGACTGATACAAAATTACTTACACAAAAAAAATGAAGAGCACATGACCTATGGCTGAGAAGAAGATCCAGGAGATTGATTTCGATTAGCTAGGTTCCTCAAGATCTCAGTAAGAACCGCCATGTCTTGTCTGCTCTTCTCCCTTTCCTCAGCAGCTATCCTCCTATCCTCTTCAGCAAGACGGAACCTCTCAGCCTCGGCACGTGCTCGCGCATCTTCCCCCTCTTGGATCCGCACCAATAAGGAGTTCACCCCAGAGGTGAAGGTCTCCATTTGTTGCGCCATCTCTGCTCGGTAGGAGGAAAAGCGCTGGTCCATCCTGGCATCAATGAGATCAAGCAGTTGCGCAGGCGGATGGATCTCGGAGAGAGGCTGTGCTGAAACTGCAAGGGAAGAGGAAGGCACAACAGTTGCGGAAGGAGCCGCTGCTGGTTCAGATGCAGCTGATATCTCCATCGGGGCTGGCTCCTCCGCTGGCACTGCAGCAGCTGCTGGTGCCTCTACTTGTACTTCCTCAGTCGGCTCTGCTACTGGCACCGCAGCTGGGGCTGGCTGGACTTCTTCAAAAATGAGTGGGGCTGTGAATTCCACCACTTGCCAGTCCATAGAATCAGGGACGAGATCGCCCGAGACAATAGGAATAGGAGGGACGGCAAGGGTCAGCCACAAGCCACTAGAAGGATCCTCCTCCACAATGTGGTCTACCAGCAAGGCGCAGGCAGCCATATCGAACAGAATAGCATGATAGGGAGGGATCCTTGGGAGGGTAACCAGCACTCTGAGGCGTCGGAGCGCGTACGTCAGCTGGTACCCCCGACTGCTGACTCGGAACTGGAGGAAAGGTAACTTGACCTTTTGCCGTGGCGGGAGGCCGGAGCTTCCAGTCAGCCGCCTATACTCTGCAATCTTCAGCAAGCGGCGCTGGATCCTCCTTGTAGACAGCTGCTGGTGGCATTCAGGATCGGTGCCCATGAAAGCATTGGCCCACTCCTCCTCCGCTCTCCAGTAGCCAAGACCCAGCCTGGCATAGAGAACCGCCCGTTTCTCCACAGTCAGCAGGCGCTGGCATCTGTCAAAAATTCGCCATCTCCGGAACTCCAGACATAGTTCCGGATCCACCCTCCAGAGCCTACGGTAGCTGGATATTATCTCGTCATTGACGGCATTTTCCACCTCCACCGCGATGTTCTCAGCATACTCATAGAGAGTGGAGTTGTAATATTCCACTGGCTGCAGGGGCAGGCACCAGGCAGTGATTCTGGAGGCATATACCGACTGGTGAGGGAGTCCGCTGAAAGGTATGATGTTGAATGCAGATGGCTCTGGCACTCTTGAATTATGAAATGCCATCTCCCCGCGCTGTTCCCACCGGTGCACTCCTGTCACTCGTGCCTGGAAAGTATCCTCATCAACCAGTTGATGCTCTTGGATGCAGAGCATGTAAGGACGCCTTTCAGATCGTGCACGCCTAACTGGTGATGTTGAGGATGCTGCTGGTCGCCCAGAAGTTGATGTCGAGGCATC
This sequence comes from Plectranthus barbatus, assembly GCA_026898455.1. Taxonomy (NCBI): domain Eukaryota; kingdom Viridiplantae; phylum Streptophyta; class Magnoliopsida; order Lamiales; family Lamiaceae; genus Plectranthus; species Plectranthus barbatus. The sequence continues at coordinate 842 of JAPKLW010009630.1, read as the reverse complement.
TGTGGATCGGGGGCGACTGGCAGAAACTTGAGCCTTAGCTTCAAAGTCTGGGAACAGATCCCTTGGCTCCATCCTCTGCACCATTGAGTGATGCACCACCTCCGTAGCTGGCTCCTGCTCTGGCTTCTCAGCCCTTGGTTCCTCTTCATCCTCGGATTCAGAACTGACATCCGAGGAGCTCGCCAGTTGTACCGGGGTGGTCGCCCGCTCTTCTTCTCCTCCACTGGCACCCCCTTGCGCGGCCAGTGGGACGTCGTCACCTCCACCACCCCCTTGCACGGGTGGAGGGACATCAGCGGTTTCCTCCTCCGGCTGGTACTCATCCACAAGGGAAAGTACATCCTTGTCAGCGCCCATCACCAGTAGGCGTTCAAAAGTTTCTTCAGATAAGATTTCGCCTGGAGCTGGTGCTGGTGGCCTTGCACTTGTGGATTCGAACGCCTTTCCTTTGCCCCTGGTCGCCAGCCTCAGTTGCTCCTGTATTTCCTCCTGGCGCCTGGCCTCAGTCTCAGCCTTGATCTGAGCAAAGCGCTCATCCCTGGCCGCCAGCTCCGCCTCTCTCTTCTGCTTCGCCAGCAGAGCCCGGAGCCTTGACTTGGCCTGCTTCTTCCTTACCAAGGAAGCACTCCTTGCCCTCTTGGCGTGCTTCTCAGCCTTCTGCGCCTTGGTCATGACTCGCTTGCGCTTGCGAGTCATCTTCTCCAGCGTCTCCTCCTCAGTCAGCCCCAGAACGGACTTCTTGACTGGGATGGAGATCTTCCCAGACTCGGGGTTGTATGCCACAGCTGATGGTGGCTGCTGGTGCTGGGAAGTCTTAGGCTTCTTGCGGGAGGGCTTCTTGG
>JAPKLW010009629.1:0-12052 GCA_026898455.1 Plectranthus barbatus | reverse complement strand
TTGTCCTTCTTCAGCTCTCGTCAGATGGATGGAGTGCGAGCACGTCACTTTGATCTCCTCCTCTGACTGGTTGGGTGTTGAGTTCTCCCAAGAACGTAAATCCTCTACGGCAAACTGCCCGTAATAACTCAAGAGCTGGCTGGCTCTAGAGCTGCTATGTTCTTCCTCAGAAAGAGAAAGAACACCAAGCGAGGTCTGTAACTTACAAGCTGGAAGCTTGAAGTCTCGTGTTTGAATAAATCAACACACGGATAGCCTTTAGAGAGGCCTCGAAAGATGTATGCTTTTACTTGCTTGAGCGTAATAAATTTCAGTCTTTCGGTAGGTGAAGAGTTGGCTAAGAACTTGAATGTTGATTGATTCCAGGTATTTATAGCCGAGGGATCCCATTCAAATATTCTAGCCGTTTGGACACATCCGGAATGGGTCTCTGTCCTCGGATGTACTTCAGACGGCGGCAGGTAGGAATTTCAGGAAAACGCCATACCTGTGTCTGCTTTTTCTGACACAGACCTCTTTGTGTCAGAACGGCATTATTTCGTCAGTACGAGGAATCGCAACTGGTGTCTTGAACTGATAGACTTTAAGGATATCCTTCCTTAAAGTCTTACTTTGTCAGTATATTCCTCAGACGAATCTTCTTTTTGTCTCTAAGACTCTGGGAGAACGAATCTTCAATTCTGCTGGTAACCTCCGACTGGTAGAACATACTGGTGATCTTGTGCTGGCAGTCTCTGCTGGTGACTTTCCTTAGCACAATCAAGGTCTACCAATTTGTCTGGATGTTAACTCTTGGAATCTCCCATGACTGGTGGCTTCACCGCTGGTGAATAGTGTCAGCCAGAACACGTATTCTGCTGGTAGGATTTGTCAGCCTCCTGCTGGTGAAATCCTTCCAACTGGTGAACAGTAGCCAGTCATTAGCTCTTGATTCCGCGCTGATGAACAGTGTCAGCATGGGTCTGTCAGTCGTCTGCTGGTGAAATCCTTCACCAGGTAAGAGATTCTCATGCTGATGAACAGTGTCAGCATGAGTCTTGATCAGCTACGACTTACAACTCAAAAGACCTAAACAGGACTTTACATTTGAGACTAGAGTTATTCTAGAGACAAACTGACGCTGGTAGGACTTAGGATTTGATCCACCAAAACACTTAAACACCAAATCAAAAGATCTAAGCTATCAACTGGGGAAGGGAAACTTTGATAATTTTCCCAACAATTTCCCCCTTTTTGGTGCGATCAAAGCCTAACCAGCGAGCACTCAGCTGATGAGGAAAGTTACAGAATATTTCTGGGTTTTACAAGTAAACCTATCAGATCTAAACCCATGAAACCACTTCCTCACATCAGCTCTAACCTAAGGATCTTCCCCCTCAAACTGGGAGAGATATTGCTCGATTAAATTATGAAGTAAGAATCTGAGCCAGGTTAGAATTAAAAGATACCAAATGGAGTGCTGGTGCTGATTACACAAAATGTGTAAGTTCAGCTGGTAAGTAAAAATCATTAGACATTGGTTGGACAATGAGAAGTTGTCATCAACCCGTCAGTAATCAATCCATTAATGATGTGAAATTACAAATACAGGAAGGACAACTGACTAGTCTAGACTGATACAAAATTACTTACACAAAAAATAAATAAATTGAAGAGCACAGGACCTATGGCTGAGAAGAAGATCCAGGAGATTGATTTCGATTAGCTAGGTTCCTCAAGATCTCAGTAAGAGCCGCCATGTCTTGTCTGCTCTTCTCCCTTTCCTCAGCAGCTATCCTCCTCTCCTCTTCAGCAAGACGGAACCTCTCAGCCTCGGCACGTGCTCGCGCATCTTCCCCCTCTTGGATCCGCACCAAAAAGGAGTTCACCCCAGAGGTGAAGGCCTCCATTTGTTGCGCCATCTCTGCTCGGTAGGAGGAAAAGTGCTGGTCCATCCTGGCATCAATGAGAGCAAGCAGTTGCGCAGGCGGATGGACCTCGGAGAGAGGCTGTGCTGAAACTGCAAGGGAAGAGGAAGGCACATCAGTTGCGGAAGGAGCCGCTGCTGGTTCAGATGCAGCTGATATCTCCATCGGGGCTGGCTCCTCCGCTGGCACTGCAGCAGCTGCTGGTGCCTCAACTTGTACTTCCTCAGCTGGCTCCTTAGCTGATTCCACCACTGGCACTGTGGCTGGAGCTGGCTGGACTTGTTCAGTGAATTCCACCACTTGCCAGTCCATAGAATCAGGGACGAGATTGCCCGAGACAATAGGAACATGAGGGACGGCAAGGGTCAGCCACAAGCCACGAGAAGGATCCTCCTCCATAATATGGTCTACCAGCAAGGCGCAGGCAGCCATGTCGAACAGGATAGCATGATAGGGAGGGATCCTTGGGAGGGTAACCAGCACTCTGAGGCGTCGGAGCGCGTACGTCAGCTGGTACCCCCGACTGCTGACTCGGAACTGGAGGAAAGGTAACTTGACCTTTTGCCGTGGCGGGAGGCCGGAGCTTCCAGTCAGCTGCCTATACTCTGCAATCTTCAGCAAGCGGCGCTGGATCCTCCTTGTAGACAGTTGCTGGTGGCATTCAGGATCGGTTCCCATGAAAGCATTGGCCCACTCCTCCTCCGCTCTCCAGTAGCCAAGACCCAGCCTGGCATAGAGAACCGCCCGCTTCTCCACAGTCAGCAGGCGCTGGCATCTGTCAAAAATTCGCCATCTCCGGAACTCCAGACATAGTTCCGGATCCACCCTCCAGAGCCTTTGGTAGCTGGATATAATCTCGTCATTGACGGCATTTTCCACCTCCACCGTGATGTTCTCAGCATACTCATAGAGAGTGGAGTTGTAATATTCCACTGGCTGCAGAGGCAGGCACCAGTCAGTGATTCTGGAGGCATATACCGACTGGTGGGGGAGTCCGCTGAAAGGTATGATGTTGAATGCAGATGGCTCTGGCACTCTTGTATTATGAAAGGCCATCGCCCCGCGCTGCTCCCACCGGTGCACTCCTGTCACTCGTGCCTGGAAAGTATCCTCATCAACCAGTTGATGCTCTTGGATGCAGAGCATATAAGGACGCCTGTCAGTGCGTGCACGCCTAACTGGTGATGTTGAGGATGCTGCTGGTCGCCCAGAAGTTGATGTCGAGGCATCTGTGGATCGGGGGCGACTGGCAGAAACTTGAGCCTTATCTTCAAAGTCTGGGAACAGATCCCTTGGCTCCATCCTCTGCACCATTGAGTGATGAACCACCTCCGTAGCTGGCTCCTGCTCTGGCTTCTCAGCCCTTGGTTCCTCTTCATCCTCGGATTCAGAACTGACATCCGAGAAGCTCGCCAGTTGTACCGGGGTGGTCGCCCGCTCTTCTTCTCCTCCACTGGCACCCCCTTGCGCGGCCAGTGGGACGTCGTCACCTCCACCACCCCCTTGCACGGGTGGAGGGACATCAGCGGTTTCCTCCTCCGGCTGGTACTCATCCACAAGGGATAGTACATCCTTGTCAGCGCCCATCACCAGCAGGCGTTCAAAAGTTTCTTCAGATAAGATTTCGCCTGGTGCTGGTGCTGGTGGCCTTGCACTTGTGGATTCGAACGCTTTTCCTTTGCCCCTGGTCGCCAGCCTCAGTTGCTCCTCTATTTCCTGCTGGCGCCTGGCCTCAGTCTCAGCCTTGATCTGAGCAAAGCGCTCATCCCTCGCCGCCAGCTCCGCCTCTCTCTTCTGCTTCGCCAGCAGAGCCCGGAGCCTTGACTTGGCCTGCTTCTTCCTCACCAAGGAAGCACTCCTTGCCCTCTTGGCGTGCTTCTCAGCCTTCTGCGCCTTGGTCATGACTCGCTTGCGCTTGCGAGTCATCTTCTCCAGCGTCTCCTCCTCAGTCAGGCCCAGAACGGACTTCTTGACTGGGATGGAGATCTTCCCAGACTCGGGGTGATATGCCACAGCTGATGGTGGCTGCTGGTGCTGGGAAGTCTTAGGCTTCTTGTGGGTAGGCTTCTTGGTGACTGGTACAAGTTGTACGTCTCGTGGGTGAATACCAGTCACCTCAGCCACCGCGCCTTCCATGGTCTCGAAGAGAGACTCCGTCTCCATCTTCCTCTTCAGCGCTGCCCTTGCCTCAGCTGTCAGCGGGAGAGCCACAGCTGGCACTTGCTCTCCCAGGTCTTCTGAGTCCTCCTCAGAAACAACCTCAGCTGGGTCGACTGCGGTCTTTCCCTTCAGCCTCCGCGGCTTATGGTAGTCAGGGCGGGGCAGCTTTGCCTGCTCCTTGGTGGGCGGAATGAAATCCGAACTCACCAGTTGCTCCCCCGGTCCACTCCATCTCCAATCTCCATCTCCAAAATATGGCTGATCCGCAGCCCAAAGGATACGGAGTGAGTGAACGTCCCATCAATTGGAATGTTGATGTTGCGGTCAACATTCTCCAGCAGTCTCCCGAAAAAGAACTCGGCCCAGTTCCCTTCCACGCCATCCACCAGCGCGCACATCACGGAGAATTTGCGCAGGCTCAACTCAGCATATGAGCCAACTTCGCACTGCAGCATCCTGACGACGATGTCGCACACCATCTGCCACCAGTCGTCCATCTCCGACTTCCGCATTCCAGTGCGAAAACTTGTCACCCCCCTCCCTCTTCCACTGAGTCCACCGCTTCCTGAACTCCTCTACATCGTTGTGGAAGTAGGTGGCTATCTCCATTCCCTCGTTCCTCAATCCGAACAGGTTGGCGAGGTATTCGGCGCTGACAGTGATCAGATGGCCGAAGACGGAAGTGGTGAAAGACTTCCTCCCGTCAGCAATCACGGCCCGTGCATAGAACTCCGCCACCATATGCGGATGGAAGGTCTCGGGCCTTGCCGTCAGATATTGTCGAAGGCCTTCCCGGTCGATCATCTCGATCAACTCCGCTCCAAAATTCTTGCGCGCCAGCTTCTCGTTCAGAATTTTTTCTTTCTGAACTTGCGCCGCCCTGATTTGCGCGTTTGAGAGTTGAGCCCTGGTCGCTGGTTTGTTCAACTGAACTAGGCGGGCGAATGGAAGAGTGTAGTCTACATCGTCCATCTGTGTGATGCCAGTGTAAGTCGGCATGTGGGCTTCTGCGACAGGTAAGTCTGGTGAACCAGACGAAGAAGATGTAGATGGTGGGTTGTCATCTGGTTGTCGGGAAGATGAAGCCATAATTTCAGAAGAAATCTTAAGGAAAGCTTGAGAGAGTAGGGTTTCTGAAATTGAATGATCGTAAAGGTTTTTCCGTCGAAAAGGCATCGGGTATTTATACCCAAGTCCATGCAGGATCAGACGATCAAGATTGACGCTCAGCAAGCGGGGATCGACGGTCATCAGCAGGCCCGGTTTCCTGTGCGACGTGCGCGGTCGTGCTGACGTGGGCTACGTCGTGTAGCTGACGTGGCGCTCAGCGATTGGTGGCAACCAAACGTCGGACTGCGCAGACGCTGTGCGCATTAAATGTGGCATTAAATGCCGCATTTAATTCTGAGAGCTGTACACGCTACTTGGATTTGAACAATCCCGCCTTTTCTGAGACAGCTGGCAAGACTGGTCATCAGTAGCACATACCAGTTGCATACTTCCCCCTAACTGGTTGGCCTCTTCATCAGTTAGCAACTGATACCACTTGCTGATAGTACTTGCTGCTGGCAGACTTCCATCAGTTATCAGCTGGCAACTGGAAAGATGGAAAATTGAGCGCTTGGACTCAATGTTATTCCGCATACTCTTCTCTTCTCTAGGAATTGGGAGCTGGGACCCAATTTCGCTTCAACTGATGGCCTATGCTGGCAAGATTCCGCAGTAGACACCAGTTGTTAGATAGAGATACCACTTAAATGAAAACAACTAAGAGCTTGGACTTAGTCGTAATCAGCGTCCTCCAGAAGATCAAGAACAGAATGAGAGCTGGGACTCATTCTTCCTCATCATTTGGGCTCACATCAATCTCCATAAGACCGAGTTTGATGCACAACTCCTTAAATCTTGCTTCTGGCAGTGGCTTGGTGAAGATGTCAGCCAGTTGATCTTCAGTTCTGATATAGTCCACGCTGACATCCTTCTTCTCGACATGATCACGAATGAAGTGATGTCGAATATCTATGTGCTTGGTTCTGGAGTGATGAACCGGATTCTTCGTGATGCACATAGCACTGTTGTTGTCACAATAGATTGGAACACATCCAGTGTCCACTTCATAATCCTCCAGTTGTTGCTTGATCCAAATTATTTGAGCACAGCAACTGGCAGCGGCAACATATTCAGCCTCAGTGGTAGATGTAGCAACTGAGTGCTGCTTCTTGCTAAACCAACTGATTAGCTTGTGTCCTAGAAACTGACACGTACCACTGGTACTCTTTCGGTCAATACGGCATCCAGCGAAGTCTGAATCTGAATATCCAATGAGTGTAAGCTCATCATTCTTGGGATACCATATTCCGAGAGATTCAGTCCCCTTCAGATATTTCACTATCCTCTTGGCAGCTTCCATGTGTGACCTTTTCGGATTGGCTTGAAATCTGGCACACACTCCGACTGAATAAGAAATGTCGGGTCTGCTGGCTGTGAGATAGAGAAGTGATCCAATGATTCCTCGGTAAATGGTAGGATCAACTGATTCACCTTGCTCATCAAGGAATATTTGACAACTGGTGCTCATAGGTATTCTGAGGGACTTAGTTTTCTCTGGGCAATATTTCTGGATTAAGTCCTTCGTATACTTCCGCTGGCTGATAAAAATTCCATCAGCTGACTGCTGGACCTGGAGTCCTAGGAAGTATGTTAACTTGCCCATCATACTCATCTGAAATGATGTCTGCATCAGTTGAGAAAACTTCTCGCAGAGAGTTATATTCCTTGATCCGAATATGATGTCATCTACATAGATCTGCACCATTAGCATGTCACCACCATCCTTGAGAAGAAAGAGAGTCCTATCAATCTTCCCTTTCCGAAATCCATTGCTGGTGAGGAATTGTGACAGCGTTTCGTACCAAGCCCTGGGCGCCTGTTTCAATCCATACAGGGCCTTTCTCAGCTTGTACACCTTGGTGCCAACTTCAAAGCCTGGAGGTTGCTCGACATATACCTCCTCTTTTAGCTCGCCATTCAGGAAGGCGCTCTTCACATCCATCTGGAACACTGTGAAGCCGTGATACGCTGCATAAGCAAGGAACAGTCGTATCGCCTCCATTCTGGCAACTGGTGCGAAGGTCTCATCGAAATCGATCCCTTCACACTGCCTGTAACCTTTGGCGACTAATCGAGCTTTGTTTCTGACCACGGTGCCATTCTCATCTCGCTTGTTCTTGAAAACCCACTTGGTGCCAATCACTGACTGATGTGATGGTCTCTCCACCAAGTCCCAAACATTATTGCGAGTGAATTCTGCAAGCTCCTCTTGCATGGCATTGATCCAATCGGCAGATTCGAGCGCCACTCCTATGGAAGTGGGTTCCATTTGAGAGATAAAACAACTCAGGAGCGCACTGCCGTGTCGAGTCTGGACAGAACCTTCCGGATCACCGAGAATAGCATCAGTTGGGTGATCCCTCAACCATTTGGGAGGACCAGCGACTGCTGGTGCCGGCTGTGAACTAGGTTCATCTGTCCTGACGACTGGTGCTTCCACATTTCCACCAGTCGGAGCTGGAAGAGTAACTGGCGGTTGAACATCACCAGTTGGAACTGGAACTTCAACAGCTGGTTGATTTTCACCAGTTGGAACTTCTTCGTCAGCTTCTCCGTCTGACTGGCTTCCTGAACCTTCACCAACGTTGTCAGCATCAGCTGGAACATCCACTCCAGCTGGTCCATCATTGTCTTCTGGCTCAAAGATTCCAGTCGGAATTCCCCCTTGATTTTTGCTAGATCCACTCAGGGAGATTGAGTGTAAGGTCTCAGCAAGGTCATTTGCATCACCGACCCTCTCAGGTTGCTGATGGGCACCTGAGGGAACTGGTTGTGAAGATGATCCAGTCATAGGTCTAGTCGAACCAGTTGGTTGAGCATCGGAAGAATTCCTGCCCAACTGGTTGCTGACATCCTCGACCTCAGGAACATCTTCAGCCAGTTGGCGTAAGGTCCTGCGCACTAAAGTAGCTTCATCAAAAACAACATTGCATGTTATTTCCACAAGCTGGGTAGTCTTGTTAAATACTCTATAGCCCTTGTGAGAGGGATGTCCATATCCGACAAACATACCCTCATCGGCCTTAGGCGAGAAAGCATTTAACTTCGACTTCCCATTATTATGGATATAACATGGTGAACCGAATGCACGAAGATGAGCTATAGAAGGCTTACGACCAAAGTACACTTCGTAGGGAGTTTTCTGGAGTCTGTCGTTGATCCCGCTTCTATTCTGAGTGTAGCAGGCAGTCACCAACGCTTCTCCCCAGAAACTCTGTCCCAAGCTGGACTCAGCCAGCATGGACCGGACTGCTTCTTTCAGCGTCCTGTTCCTACGTTCTGCCAGTCCATTTTGCTGCGGTTGCCTTGGTGTAGATCTCTCATGTTTGATCCCGGCCTCCGCGCAAAAATCCATCAGCGGACCGTTGCAGAATTCAGTCCCATTGTCCGAACGAATTCGCTTCACTACTGCTTCGCGTTGCTTCTGCGCTTGGATGATCAACTCAGGAAGAATCACCTTCACCTCATCCTTGGTTCTGAGAAGCTTGACCCATGTATAGCGCGAGTAGTCATCAACTACTACCAGCGAATATCGCCTTCCTCCAATGGTTTGCGGCGTTACTGGTCCAAACAGGTCCATATGTAACAGCTCAAGTACCTGACTGGTACTGGGACAAACAGGTGACTGGCTCTTGAAGGACTTCTTGGTTTGCTTGCCTTGCTGGCATGCCTTGCAAATTCCTTCCTTCTTGAACCCGCCCTTGGGAAGACCATCTACAAGATCATGCTTGGTTAGGTAATTAATAGTTTTGAAGTTCAGATGACTTAACCTTTTGTGCCACAGCCAGTTAGTCTCCATGGAGCTGGTGGCTACAAAGCATGTATCAGTCTTCCCGCTTTGCCAGTCAACGACATAAAGGCCTCCTTTCCTGACACCTTTCAGCTTGGTCTCACCAGAATCTTCATTCTTGATCTGGCACCCAGACTTGTCAAACACAATGGTATAACCATTGTCGCACAGCTGACTGATGCTCAGGAGGTTGTGCTTCAGATTGGTAACAAGGGATACGTTGACAATACGCACATCATCTTTCTCTATGCATCCCTTGCTGATAACTCGGCCCTTGGAGTTATCACCAAAGATAACTGGAGGTCCTCTGACCTTGGTGAGCTCTGAAAACAGGAACTCCTCACCAGTCATATGAGCGGAGCAACCACTATCAATGATCCACTCGCTCGACCTCTGAAGCTGACTTGCATGACCTAGTTCCTGCAAGAAAAATAGAATCATTTAGGTCCCCGATCATCGGCGGGTCCTGCAGGGTTAGATCTCTGGATCATTCCTTTCGGAATCCAGACTTGTGTGATCTTCAGCTTGGTGTTACCCTTGCTGACATCACCTGTGGCCTTTCCCTTCCTTCTAAAATAATGCATGGTTTTGGAAGGTGTGGCTGTGTGTGCAGATCCTCTGGAGGTATTCTTCCTCCAAGAGTGTCGGAAATTTATTTCCGACTGATCGTGTTGCCTTGGTGGTCTCTGAAATTGAGGACCACGATGATTAGCCTTCCCAGCCCTTGAGAAAAGGTTTTGATTGGGCTCAGGCCTCCGATAGGTATTCCTCCTATCGGGAAATGTCCTTCTCTCAGTGTTCCGCTGAGATTTGGATCCCTTGTAAGTATGCTGGCAACTGGCATACTTGTAAGGTTGTGCGTGGAATCTCTGGACAGCTGGTGCTGGCTGTCGGATTCCACTGGCAGCTGACGCTGACTTCCTAGCCTTAGAATATTTCGGCTTAGTCTGCGTCCTGGGGTGAACTGGCGTCCTGTCAGCAGAGGACCTTGCCAGTTGAGGTTCTTGTCGTGATGACTCACCTCTGTATCTGGGCTTACGGTTCCTATGCTGATTAGCCATTCGGGACTGACTGGTATTACCAGCTGGTGCTGATGCATTTACCAGTTTGCCCTTACCCTTATGAGTACTGATTTGTTCGGGTTGATTTATGCTCAAATCTTTTGTAAATCCCAACCCGGACTTATCAGAAGGCTTTCTCCAATGACTTAGAGCTGCTTCTAAGTCTTTTGAGCCTTTATTCAGAAAATTGATTCGATTTTCTTGCTCCAGAACGAGATTGTGAAAATTATCTCGCTCAGTTTTTGTAATTTGAAATTCTTGGAGCAGCTCAAAATGAGTCTTTTTCAAACTTGCTAGCTCTTCGCTGATGGACCTCGATTTTTCAATCTCACTGGTCAAAACAGTAATTTGACCTTTCAGCGAAGCATTTTCACCAGCCAAAACATTTTTTATTTCATAAAATTTTAAAAATTCATGCTGAAGAACATCTAAAGTGACGTCTTCTGAGTCGGAGCAATGCGACTCAGAATCGTCTATGATTTGTACTGGCATGATATGCAATTGAGGAACTGATTGTACCTCATTGTCAGCAGCAAGTGCCAGTTGTTCCTCATCTTCAGCATCTTCTTCAGCTGGCTCTTCTCCGAGAGCTGCCATAAATGCCAGGAGAGCTTCCTCTTCCGACTCTCCATCTGACTCATACTCCCCATCATCATGGTCGGGTATGTCAGGCACCTCAGTCCTTGTCAGCATGGCTTTGGCAACAGCCTTGGAAGCACGCTCTTCAAAGAGCTTCTTCAGCCTTTCCCTCTCAGTTTTGTCCACCTGTGGACATTCAAACTTTAAGTGATCAGGGGATTGGCACTGAAAACAGGCACGAGGAGCTCTCTTGACAAATTTTCCGTCAGATGAGCTAGAAGAAACTCCCTGTTTTGACTTGGCTTTTTCCAGAAGGATAGCCAGTCTTTTCATCTGTTGCTCTAGTTCAGCGATAGAGCTCTCGCCGCCTTTGGAATGAGATCCTGATGCGGACTGGATCTCCTTCGGCTGGTTGTGCTGTGCAGCGGGTCTCTCAGCATGGAAGGGCTTCTTGTGCTTCCAATTGAAGTCCTTTTTGACGAAGTACGCTTCGTCCTGAGCTTTAATGCTGGAAGACTCAACATTCCTGATGGCCTCATTCTTGTTCACCATCTGGATGTCCCACTCGTGTGCCTGCAACTGAGCAAACAACTCCTTGGGAGTCATCTTGGACAGGTCCTTTTCCTTCAGAGCTGTCGTCTTCACGAACCAATCTTCTTTAGGCATCTTGGACAGGATCTTCGAGTTAAGATCAGCATTGTCGTACTCTCTGCCCAGAGACTTCAGCTCGCTGACAATGGCGTTGAATCTCGCCTCCATCTCCTTGATGGTTTCTCCAGTCAGCATCTGGAAGGACTCATATTTGTCCACTGCAACCTGCAATTTGTTGCGTTTCATTTGGTCAGTTTCTTGACATAAACTATCAAGATAATCCCATACTCCCTTGGCATTATCAAACTGGAGGGCTTCCTCCATCAGCGACTCTGGAAGAGAAGCCAGGATTAACTCGTGAGCAATGGAATCCAACTGATTCCGCTTCCTATCCTCAGAAGTCCATTCGTCTTGGGGCTTTGGGATCACAGCTGCTGGACGATCTCCTAGCTGGTGCTGAATCTTGGTTATCTCAATCGGCCCTGTCTCCAGCACATCTTTCATTTCTGGATGGATGCTCTTAAGAGAGATGAGCGACCTCTTTCGCCATATATCATACTTCACAGACTTGTAGTCGAGTAGCTTCGGATTATTCATCTTGATGTACCTGAGCTAATCAAACAGACAAACAAAAAAAGAGAGCGCAAGGAAACGCGGATCACGGTCCTAAGCGACTCAGATACGAACGGTCTGTAAGAACCGTCCGCTCTGATACCACTTGTTGGTCCTGATTTATCAGGGTATAACTTGGCAGCGGAAAATGTGTTAGTTCGTTTCTTGCACTCTGCTGGTTACTCAGCTGACTGTGACCTTGTCAGCTGGTAAGTCAACTGGCACTATGAGTACTCAGCTGA
>JAPKLW010009628.1:0-12052 GCA_026898455.1 Plectranthus barbatus | reverse complement strand
TGGGATGCATTAATGATATACCTGTTATGGTATTGATTGATACTGGAGCATCGCATACTTTCATTTCATCTGCATGTGTTGAGGCTTTGAAACTTAAAGTAGAAAAGAGTAGTCAAGACTTGAATGTAGCGATACCTTCAGGAGAAACCACTATTTCTACTTTAGTGTGCCAAGACTTGAGAATCAAGCTTGACGAGAATGAGGTTCAAGTAGCAGAGTTAAATGTACTGGACATTCATGATGTAGATATAATCCTAGGAATGGATTGGTTGTCGGAGAATCAGGCGACGATCTTATGTCGCGAAAGGCAAGTGATCATTCCACAGCAAGGGAATGAAGAAGCGTTTGTGCATGGATTCCGAAAGAAACGGAAAGTACCTGTAATTTCAGCAATTCAAGCAACGAAGTTGTTGCATAAAGTCGGAAATCAAGACTTCTTAGTATATTTGGAAGGAAAAGAAAAACCAAAATTAACGGTACAAGATGTACCGATCGTAAGAGAGTTCGAGGATGTATTTCCGAAGGAACTACCAGGGTTACCACCAGACAGCCAGGTGGAATTTGCAATTGACTTGGAACTGGGTGCGGCACCAATGTCTAAAGCGTCGTACCGCATGGCCCCGAAGGAATTGCAAGAATTGAAGGTCCAACTTTAAGAGCTGTTGGATATGGGATATATTAGGCCGAGCGTGTCACCATGGGGTGCACCGGTTCTATTTGTAAAGAAGAATGATGGATCGATACGTATGTGCATTGATTACAGGGAGCTGAATAAACCGACATTGAAGAACAGATACCCATTACCATGGATTGATGATTTGTTCGATCAGCTCAAGGGAGAAAAGATATTTTCTAAGATCGATCTACGATCGGGGTATCAACAGCTGAAAATCAGGAAAGAAGATGTTCCAAAGACAGCGTTCAGAACTAGATACGGTCACTACGAGTTCGTAGTAATGCCATTTGGACTCACGAATGCTCCTGCAGTGTTCATGGATTTGATGAATCGAGTATTTCATCCATATCTTGACAACTTCGTGTTAGTATTCATCGACGACATTCTGATATACTCGAAGAGCAAAGTGGAACATGAGCAGCATTTGAGAACAGTGTTGCAGACCCTGAGAGATGAGAAGTTGTATGCCAAATTCAGCAAGTGTGAATTCTGGCTGAGAGAAGTGACGTTCTTGGGTCACATCGTTTTGGCTGATGGAATCAAGGTAGATCCAGCCAAGATTCAGACAGTGATGGACTGGAAGTCACCAACTACACCGAATGAGATTCGTAGTTTTCTGGGTTTAGCCGGTTATTACCGAAGATTTATTGAGGGCTTCTCACAGATTGCGAAGCCGATGACCCAGTTACTGCAGAAGAGTGTGAAGTTTGTATGGTCCGAGAAATATGAGGAGAGCTTCTAGAAGTTGAAGCAACTTTTAACAACTGCGCCTGTCTTAGCAGTGCCAGAGGCAGGTAAGAACTTTGAAGTTTACGCTGACGCCTTGAAAAATGGACTAGGTTGTGTATTGATGCAGGACGGTAAGGTGATAGCTTACGCGTCAAGGCAGTTAAGACCGCATGAGGTACATTACCTGACTCATGACTTGGAGTTAGCAGCTGTAATCCATGCGTTAAAAATTTGGAGACACTATCTCTATGGAGTGAAGTGTGCCATATTCACGGATCACAAGAGTTTGAAGTACTTCTTCGAACAAAAGAATATGAATATGAGGCAGAGAAGATGGTTAGAACTCGTAAATGATTACGATCTGACGATAAATTATCACCCAGGCAAGGCTAATTCAGTAGCTGATGCCTTGAGCAGAAAAGGAGAAGCTCAGCTAGGCTGCATGCTTACGAGAGAAAGCAGATTAATTAGAGAATTTGAGAAACTTAGTCTTGAAGTGATATCGCCTTCAGAGAGGAAGAGATGTGACCTAGCAGCTCTGACAGTAGTGCCGGATTTGAGAGAGAGAATCATTGAGGCACAGAAGGAAGATGCAGAAATTGAGAAGTTGCGTCAGAAGCTGAAGGTCAAGCCAGTGGGAGAGTATCGGGAAGCACCTGACAGTGCACTATTGTTCCGAGATAGAATGTTGGTGCCGAATAGTGAAGAACTGAGGAGTGAGATCTTGAGTGAGGCTCATGATACGCCGTATACCGCTCACCCAGGAAGTACTAAGATGTATCAGGATCTGAAAACTAGGTACTGGTGGGATGGTATGAAGAAAGATGTGGCCATGTACGTGGAAAAATGTCTGGTATGTCAACAAGTTAAGGCGTTACATCAACGGCCGTATGGAAAGTTGCAACCGTTAGACATCCCTGAGTGGAAATGGGAACACATCACCATGGACTTCGTAACGAGGTTGCCGAGGTCACAGAAAGGAAATACGGTGATATGGGTCGTAGTGGATCGTCTGACGAAAAGTGCTCACTTTTTACCGATTAAGGTAAACTATGGATCAGACAAATTAGCTCAGATTTATGTCCGAGAGATAGTCAGACTGCACGGAGTGCCAAAATCTATTACGTCTGACAGAGATGCGAAGTTCACATCTCGATTTTGGATGAGTTTACAACAAGAATTGGGGACTCGCCTGAATTTCGGCACGACGTTTCATCCTCAATCAGATGGACAATCTGAAAAGACAATCCAAACTCTCGAGGATATGCTAAGAATAGTGGTTCTAGACCGAGGAAGCAGTTGGGAGCCGATTTTACCTCTGATTGAGTTTGCCTATAATAATAGTTATCAGGCAACAATCAGAATGGCTCCCTATGAGGCTTTGTACGGAAGGAAATGTCGTTCACCTCTATATTGGGATGAGGTAGGAGAACGAAGAGTTATTGGTCCGGACGCGGTAAATGAGATGATTGAAATTGTCCGGCAGATCAGAGGGAGGATCAAGGAAGCACAGAGTAGGCAGAAATCCTATGCCGACTCAAGGAGGGCCGAATTATGTTTTGAAATGGGGGATAAGGTATTCCTCAAAGTTTTGCCTTCCCGATGAATAGTGCATTTTGGAGTTAAAGGTAAACTGAGACCGCGCTATGTGGGACCGTATGAAATATTAGAGCGTATTGGTCCAGTGGCATACAAATTGGCGCTACCCCCAAGCATGGGTAACATTCATAACGTGTTCCATGTGTCTTAGCTGAGGAAGTATGTGTACGATCCAAGACACGTGATCCACCAAGAAGAGGTAATTGTGAGCCCAGACTTACAATATGAAGAACGGCTGGAAGCTATTCTGGACCGAAAAGTTCAGGAACTCAGGAATAAGACAATTCCGCTCGTGAAGGTGCTTTGGAGCCACCATGGGCGTGAAGAAGCAACCTGGGAGCTGGAAGACAAGATGAAAGAGAGATATCCCGAGCTTTTCGAAGCATTTTAATTTTCGGGACGAAAAATTTATAAGGGTGAGGGGATGTAATACCCCGTGTATAAATTGACCTTGTATTATTTATTCAGAATCAATAAAGAAGATTTCATTAAATTGAGAGCATTGATATTATTTAATCTCGAATGGGAAGAATTATTCATGAATTGCTATGTTACTATGAAGTGGAAGATTTCATAAGATGTGTATTATGAGGAATTATCACAAGCTATGAGAAGATTAAATCATGGGTTATAAGGATTTCTTGATGGAATAAGTATTATTTGAGAAGATAATATGTATATATAAATACATGTATATTTATATATATATGTATAATTATGATATATTATATGATGGGAGAAGGATATATATATATATAGGGTGAGAGTCATAATTTAAGCTTTTTCCACCTTATGTTATAACTTAGAGAGAGAAAGTAAGAGAACTCTCCCACCCAAACCCATTCCCGTCAGACCAATTCCCGGCCAGATTTTGGCCAACCCAGACCAAACTGCCACCACCTCCGTGTAGCCTGTTCCGCGAGCTTCGTTTTGATATAAAGTGGGCGCCGTGAAGTGAAGAATCAGCCGAGATATCAAAGAGAGAAGGTGAGGTGGGTGACACATTATGATTTTGAGCTCTAAAAGTTTGAATCGTGTAAATTAGCCGTAGAACTGAGTTTTTGATGATTGATTCGTGTTCTCCATCGTGTAGAGAGCATTCAGACACCCTGAAACACGAGTTTTCTTGCCGGAATCATCATCGTCGCCGGAGAGAGAATTCATTCCAGTGAGCCTTCGTTTCTTTTCGTTTCTGCGTGTTTTTCCATGTTTCGTGGGTATATTTGTGTTCATCGTGGTCTGGGGAGTCGGAATGTAGCATTGCATGTATGATCGGAGTTGAATCCGGCGAGTTACCGGAGGTTGCAGGTTCAGCCGTGAAGAACCCGCGAGGAAGACGACTCCTGTCGGTCAATAGGAATGCTATCGATCGATAAGGAGGCCTTCTGTCGAACTAAGTCGATCGAGCACTCCTGTCGGTTGACAGGAAGTGTTTCGATCGACATAGAAGTATTGTCAAAAGAATAGTTGAGCACTCCTGTCGGTCAACAGGAAGTGTAGCGATCGACTTGATGATTGACGAAGGAGGAGTTCGACACACTCTTGTCGATCGACAAAGGATGTGTTGATCGACAGAGGTGGTCGACAAGGTGATAGGTCGACAGGGAAAGTGTTGACTCGAAGTGCTATGTCGACATGATTGTGTCAATCAACACAATCCATGTCGATCGACACAGAGCTCAACCATGAAAGTTTTGATGTTGTCCGATCTTGATTCTTTTTTAGTTTCGATTTATTATGCTAATCGTATGATTAGAAGCATGAATAGAAATTGTTAGTAATGGTTGAGATATTATTTTCCTAGATCGCCCATACTAACTTGGATACCCCAAATTAATTGTAGGAGATTGAAAGCGAGGATCAGTTGAGCTCACACTAGCGTAACAACATCTATACTTAAAGCCAAACACGAGGTGGGAAACTATTTCAGTATAAAATCAAATGCGTGTTTTTCCTTTTAAAAATGTGTTAAACTGCTTTGTTTTAAATTGAGATTGATATGCATGTTTTTGTGCTATTGTATCTGTCCTCTGTCGATTCCCATTGGCAGAGAGTATAACTAATGAGTTTAGAACCAGGTTTCCATAACTGCGCTAGAACTCATTTAGTGAACAGGGTTGGAAGCCCCTTTGATATTGATTTGGGTGAATTGTTCCCATGTGTTTGTTGGAATGAGGCGGAGTGTCCTCCGGTGTTTGGATCCGGTGAATTATATTTAAACGATCGGGTCTCAAAATGGATTTCTGAGACTAGTGCACTTAGATGATAGTGGGTTGAGTGTGTTTACATTCCTAACTGATCATCGTAACTTGGAAGTCGGCCAACTTCCAGTTACAACACTGATACAGATATAATAACATGTAAATAGCACGCGTGCTAAAATAAATGTTTTAGATAGCACGGTCCCTTTTAACAAAACCATGTGTCTATCTGTGTGAGTTGCGTAGCATATCTCCTAAATAATGTATGTTTTCGGGAATGTTTCTCATTGGGTACATTAATACTCAGCCCCTCGTATTATTTCTAAAATACGCAGGTTGAGCAGCAAGGATGGGCGAGCAGGGGTGTAAACAGAGCAGCTGGATTTTGTAAACTCATAGATCCTGAGATATGCATCTTCATATGCATATCTCCGCCACGTTACACACACGCTGCTACACTCTCTGATTATTCCTTCCCAGTTCTGAATATTGTTTGAATGCTTTTATTTAAACTTATGACTCGAAGTACGATTCCTTTTATCCCCGAATCTCTTTTATATTATTTAAGTATTCCGCTTATTTAATCATTTGATTGAAGATATGTTTGACAAATCCTGAAACATCAATGTGACGCGACCCCAAATTGGGAAGGTCAGTTGGGGGCGTTATAGAGGTGGTATCAGAGCGAGAGTTTTTGAAGTTTTAAATGATTTTAAAGTATTTGAAAACTTCGAGTCTTAGAAGTATTTAAAATTTAAAAGTCGTGTGAAGTATTCGCTCGTGTTTACACCCTACTCCATCCTGCGCCACCTGAGGTACGTTTTAAAAGCTTTAAAGTTTAAGATTTAAAATTTTCCCTGCTTGCAATTTAAGTACGATTGAATGTTTTGAAAACATTGTGAATCCTTTGGAAATGATTTGAGAAATGGAAAGAAACCAGTGTTTTTGGGTGGAATAAGGTAGTTGGGTTGATTTGAATGGGATTGATTTCGTGTTGAGCAAGATTGCTAACACTGATTATTGAAAGTGTTGAACTGGGAGAAAGTTTTTATGAAAGTTGTGAACTTTTATGAGTTGAGAATGTTTTGTTATTTCAAAAGTTGAAAGTGATTTCTATTTGGCACCAATGAGGTGACCTTTTCTAGAAAGTATGAGTTGAATTTGAATTGAGTAAGAATTTAAAATTTTTGCAAGCAGTTGAACTTGGTGTTATGGCTATAGATTTGCTAGTTGAATTGAGTTGTAGTATGATGTGTAAGGGTGGAGTGAATTGATACTCATTACTATTGAACTTAGAACTTGACCCTGTGTTGTGAAATTGAAAATTTCTGTGTACTGGAAAATCCAGTATTTGGGTTGAGTGTGCAGAATGCACAAGGTTATTTGGTGTTGAGTGTGCAGAATGCACAAGGAGCCTGGCAAGTTTAGTCGAGACTCGAGTGAGTGTGTTTTAGCGCGAGGATCAGTTCGACCCTCGGCATGGTGTATTGGAGGCCAGTAGTTGTCCCGAGACACAGAGTTGCGTATGTTGACGTTATTTTGACCTTGGACTGATCGTTTGATGTTGTTGTTGTGGCAGATGGACCCTAGGAGCGCAACATTTCATTTTAGGAGCTACCCACCATTTGAGGAAGAAAATTTGCCTAACACGTTGATGGAGTACTGGGATTTTTGGAGACAGGCGAGAGGACAAGGCATCACAGATGCAGAGGCTATGGAGAGGACCATGGAGTTGATGCCATCGAGGTGGACTAGTCGGACACTGGAGCTAGCCAGAGTTCATCGTAATTAGCGGACGGGTACTCGAGGGAGTTTCCAGACATTCATGGCTGCACTCATTCAGGAAGCAGTTTTAGCTGAGGGTGTGTCACCAGCATCCTCGAGGAGTACACAGGCGTCGGCGAAAGGTGAGGTAACGTAGCCGAGGCCTAGACCTGCCTCATCTTCTATGGCACAGATGGTGGTACCATTCGAGCACCGGTCTAGAGGATCAGTTGACCCTTTCTTCGACCCAGTAGGATCCTCAGGGTATGTTAACTACCAGGCAGCATTGCAGCAGTCGTCACCGCAGTGGACTCCAGCTTCACCACCTGCACCACCTATCACTCAGGTTGCACCGGTACCTGCACCCACGACGCATCCGAGAGTCTGACCTACGCTGAGTACACCTGCAGCAGCTTATGCGTCACCCCAGCCCGGGTTACAACAGGGAGGAGCATATGATCCTTATGCGTGGTGTGATTTCTCCACAGCTTCAGTCCAGTATCCACTGCCGCAGCAGGATCCGACCTTGCCTTATGGAAATCAGGATCCACCTGCACCATCAGTTCAGCAGCCGCAGCAGGACTTGGGAGGGCCCAGCGGGGCCAAGTCGGTATATGACTACGGTTGGGATAGTGTCGAGATGTGGCCGAGGCCCACAGCGAGCGGGTACGAGGATATGTTTGGGGGCTATGGGACTGCTTATGGCTATGGGACGAGACAGGCGTCGATCTGTCTATCCAGCGACACCAAGAGCAGCCGAGGCAGGAGGGTGGCAGCTCAGGACAGGGGTAAGATGCCGATGAAGATGGAGGATGAGGAGGAGGAGGAGGAGGAGGAGGAGGATCCGTCTGAGGGATCCGAGTGAGAGTTGTACGGATTTAATATTGTTTGCTTATTATTGGATTTGGACATCTTATTGATGCCTTTGTTGTACTCTATATATGATTATGTTCCGGAAAGAGACTGAGATTTAGTTGTTGTTGAACCTTGCTATTCTTGGTATTTGTATTTCCTGTTGTATCGAATTTGTAGCATGTGAGACTTGCTTGGATATTTAACGATTATTGTTTGGAACTTCTTGAATTTTGAATGTTGGTGTTGGTTGTTTAAAAGTTTTGAGTGAGTATTAACGAGTGATATGGTCCCAGGATAATGAATGCTAATGTGTGAGGATATTATGGAATTGCTAAATGAGTGTTGTTTTGCAGTGAAAGGTAATGGAATTTATCGACCAAGGAAGGGGAAGAGGCCGTGGCCGAGGCAGAGGCCGTGGACGAGGCCGAGGTAGAGGCCAGAGAGGCAGAGGCCGTGGGAGAGCCAACCCACAGCCTGAGTATGAAAACCCACACTGGGAGGAGGTCCCTATCAATCAAGAATATGAG
Organism: Plectranthus barbatus; assembly: GCA_026898455.1. Classification (NCBI taxonomy): domain Eukaryota; kingdom Viridiplantae; phylum Streptophyta; class Magnoliopsida; order Lamiales; family Lamiaceae; genus Plectranthus; species Plectranthus barbatus. The sequence goes on along the minus strand of JAPKLW010009628.1, from coordinate 3,701 downwards.
GAATATGAAATCATCTCAGATGAAGAGGGCCCAACTGACCAACATGGTCAATTTCCACCGCCACACGGGAACGCACCAGAAATTTCTTCAGTAAAGTGGGTAGAAACTTTCAGGAAGCAGCAACCCCCAACTTTTGATGGAACAGGAGGCCCAGCAGCTGCAGAAGACTGGGTAAGGGAGCTTGAAAAGATTTTCAAGCACATGAGATGTTCGGAGGAAGAAAAGATCAATTGCATGTCCTACCAGCTGAAAGGGAAAACAGACAGATGGTGGGAGATTTATGTTAAGTCTGTCGCACCAGCAGAGAGGGACCATCTGAGCTAGGAAAGATTCAAGGAGGCCTTGTTTGAGAAGTATGTTCCGAAGCAATATCGGAAGGAGAAGGCAATGGAATTCTTTCTGTTCGAGCAAGGAAAGCTGACGGTGGAGGATTATGACACCAAGTTTGGTGAGCTACTCCAGATGGCGCCGCATCTGGCGGATACGCCACAGAAGATGATGGAAAAGTGCAGAGATGGTCTGTGCGAAAAAATCCGCACGCAATTGGCGACCATGAAGGGGCTGAGCTATCAAGAGCTGTTGAGCAATGCCTTGGACATTGAGGCGTCCAGGAACATGAAGAAGATGCCGGAGTGGGGAGCACAGGAGGTGCAGGCCCCAGATCCAATTCAGAAAAGAAAGTGGGAGGAGCCGCCAAGGCAATTCATGCAAGGTCAAGGCAGCCAGAAGCGCCATGGCCAGGGCCGGCAACAGAACTATTAGGGGAGACAGGACCCTCAGAACTTTCAGAGGCATAACCCCCAGCAGGCTCAGAGACGTGACCAAGCAGGCCCACAGAACTGCCAGAGGTGTGGCAGGAGGCATACCGGAGGATGCCAAGGGAACGCAGTTAGATGTTATAGCTGCGGAGGCCAGGGTCACTACGCCAATCTTTGCCCAACGCCACAAGCTCAGGGTGGAAATCGTCAGAATTTCCAAAGGCCTGCGAATCAGTAGCTGAGAGCTATCAGAGGGCACCGCCAGCCATGGAGAGGCTACATGGGAAACTGAGGAGGAGGCAGGCAAGGAAATCAGGCTCCACCCAGGAACCAAGAGGGTAACCAGCAGGGTGGTGAAGGTCAGCAGAGGAGAGCCCGAGCCTATGCCTTGGACGGTAATCAGGATGATGGCAATCTGGCAGGTGTGGGATGCATTAATGATATACCTGTTATGGTATTGATTGATACTGGAGCATCGCATACTTTCATTTCATCTGCATGTGTTGAGGCTTTGAAACTTAAAGTAGAAAAGAGTAGTCAAGACTTGAATGTAGCGATACCTTCAGGAGAAACCACTATTTCTACTTTAGTGTGCCAAGACTTGAGAATCAAGCTTGACGAGAATGAGGTTCAAGTAGCAGAGTTAAATGTACTGGACATTCATGATGTAGATATAATCCTAGGAATGGATTGGTTGTCGGAGAATCAGGCGACGATCTTATGTCGCGAAAGGCAAGTGATCATTCCACAGCAAGGGAATGAAGAAGCGTTTGTGCATGGATTCCGAAAGAAACGGAAAGTACCTGTAATTTCAGCAATTCAAGCAACGAAGTTGTTGCATAAAGTCGGAAATCAAGACTTCTTAGTATATTTGGAAGGAAAAGAAAAACCAAAATTAACGGTACAAGATGTACCGATCGTAAGAGAGTTCGAGGATGTATTTCCGAAGGAACTACCAGGGTTACCACCAGACAGCCAGGTGGAATTTGCAATTGACTTGGAACTGGGTGCGGCACCAATGTCTAAAGCGTCGTACCGCATGGCCCCGAAGGAATTGCAAGAATTGAAGGTCCAACTTTAAGAGCTGTTGGATATGGGATATATTAGGCCGAGCGTGTCACCATGGGGTGCACCGGTTCTATTTGTAAAGAAGAATGATGGATCGATACGTATGTGCATTGATTACAGGGAGCTGAATAAACCGACATTGAAGAACAGATACCCATTACCATGGATTGATGATTTGTTCGATCAGCTCAAGGGAGAAAAGATATTTTCTAAGATCGATCTACGATCGGGGTATCAACAGCTGAAAATCAGGAAAGAAGATGTTCCAAAGACAGCGTTCAGAACTAGATACGGTCACTACGAGTTCGTAGTAATGCCATTTGGACTCACGAATGCTCCTGCAGTGTTCATGGATTTGATGAATCGAGTATTTCATCCATATCTTGACAACTTCGTGTTAGTATTCATCGACGACATTCTGATATACTCGAAGAGCAAAGTGGAACATGAGCAGCATTTGAGAACAGTGTTGCAGACCCTGAGAGATGAGAAGTTGTATGCCAAATTCAGCAAGTGTGAATTCTGGCTGAGAGAAGTGACGTTCTTGGGTCACATCGTTTTGGCTGATGGAATCAAGGTAGATCCAGCCAAGATTCAGACAGTGATGGACTGGAAGTCACCAACTACACCGAATGAGATTCGTAGTTTTCTGGGTTTAGCCGGTTATTACCGAAGATTTATTGAGGGCTTCTCACAGATTGCGAAGCCGATGACCCAGTTACTGCAGAAGAGTGTGAAGTTTGTATGGTCCGAGAAATATGAGGAGAGCTTCTAGAAGTTGAAGCAACTTTTAACAACTGCGCCTGTCTTAGCAGTGCCAGAGGCAGGTAAGAACTTTGAAGTTTACGCTGACGCCTTGAAAAATGGACTAGGTTGTGTATTGATGCAGGACGGTAAGGTGATAGCTTACGCGTCAAGGCAGTTAAGACCGCATGAGGTACATTACCTGACTCATGACTTGGAGTTAGCAGCTGTAATCCATGCGTTAAAAATTTGGAGACACTATCTCTATGGAGTGAAGTGTGCCATATTCACGGATCACAAGAGTTTGAAGTACTTCTTCGAACAAAAGAATATGAATATGAGGCAGAGAAGATGGTTAGAACTCGTAAATGATTACGATCTGACGATAAATTATCACCCAGGCAAGGCTAATTCAGTAGCTGATGCCTTGAGCAGAAAAGGAGAAGCTCAGCTAGGCTGCATGCTTACGAGAGAAAGCAGATTAATTAGAGAATTTGAGAAACTTAGTCTTGAAGTGATATCGCCTTCAGAGAGGAAGAGATGTGACCTAGCAGCTCTGACAGTAGTGCCGGATTTGAGAGAGAGAATCATTGAGGCACAGAAGGAAGATGCAGAAATTGAGAAGTTGCGTCAGAAGCTGAAGGTCAAGCCAGTGGGAGAGTATCGGGAAGCACCTGACAGTGCACTATTGTTCCGAGATAGAATGTTGGTGCCGAATAGTGAAGAACTGAGGAGTGAGATCTTGAGTGAGGCTCATGATACGCCGTATACCGCTCACCCAGGAAGTACTAAGATGTATCAGGATCTGAAAACTAGGTACTGGTGGGATGGTATGAAGAAAGATGTGGCCATGTACGTGGAAAAATGTCTGGTATGTCAACAAGTTAAGGCGTTACATCAACGGCCGTATGGAAAGTTGCAACCGTTAGACATCCCTGAGTGGAAATGGGAACACATCACCATGGACTTCGTAACGAGGTTGCCGAGGTCACAGAAAGGAAATACGGTGATATGGGTCGTAGTGGATCGTCTGACGAAAAGTGCTCACTTTTTACCGATTAAGGTAAACTATGGATCAGACAAATTAGCTCAGATTTATGTCCGAGAGATAGTCAGACTGCACGGAGTGCC
>JAPKLW010009627.1:0-12052 GCA_026898455.1 Plectranthus barbatus | reverse complement strand
TGGGATGCATTAATGATATACCTGTTATGGTATTGATTGATACTGGAGCATCGCATACTTTCATTTCATCTGCATGTGTTGAGGCTTTGAAACTTAAAGTAGAAAAGAGTAGTCAAGACTTGAATGTAGCGATACCTTCAGGAGAAACCACTATTTCTACTTTAGTGTGCCAAGACTTGAGAATCAAGCTTGACGAGAATGAGGTTCAAGTAGCAGAGTTAAATGTACTGGACATTCATGATGTAGATATAATCCTAGGAATGGATTGGTTGTCGGAGAATCAGGCGACGATCTTATGTCGCGAAAGGCGAGTGATCATTCCACAGCAAGGGAATGAAGAAGTGTTTGTGCATGGATTCCAAAAGAAATGGAGAGTACCTGTAATTTCAGCAATTCATGCAACGAAGTTGTTGCATAAAGTCGGAAATCAAGACTTCTTAGTATATTTGGAAGGAAAATAAAAACCAAAATTAACGGTACAAGATGTACCAATCGTAAGAGAGTTCGAGGATGTATTTCCGAAGGAACTACCAGGGTTACCACCAGACAGCCAGGTGGAATTTTCAATTGACTTGGAACTGGGTGCGGCACCAATGTCTAAAGCGCCGTACCGCATGGCCCCGAAGGAATTGCAAGAATTGAAGGTCCAACTTCAAGAGCTGTTGGATATGGGATATATTAGGCCGAGCGTGTCACCATGGGGTGCATCGGTTCTATTTGTAAAGAAGAAGGATGGATCGATACGTATGTGCATTGATTACAGGGAGCTGAATAAACCGACATTGAAGAACAGATACCCATTACCATGGATTGATGATTTGTTCGATCAGCTCAAGGGAGCAAAGGTATTTTCTAAGATCGATCTATGATCGGGGTATCAACAGCTGAAAATTAGGAAAGAAGATGCTCCAAAGACAGCGTTCAGAACTAGATACGGTCACTATGAGTTCGTAGTAATGCCATTTGGACTCACGAATGCTCCTGCAGTGTTCATGGATTTGATGAATCGAGTATTTCATCCATATCTTGACAACTTCGTGTTAGTATTCATCGACGACATTCTGATATACTCGAAGAGCGAAGTGGAACATAAGCAGCATTTGAGAACAGTGTTGCAGACCCTGAGAGATGAGAAGTTGTATCCCAAATTCAGCAAATGTGAATTCTGGCCGAGAGAAGTGACGTTCTTGGGTCACATCGTTTTGGCTGATGGAATCAAGGTAGATCCAGCCAAGATTTAGACAGTGATGGACTGGAAGTCACCAACTACACCGAATGAGATTCGCAGTTTTCTGGGTTTAGCCGGTTATTACCGAAGATTTATTGAGGGCTTCTCACAGATTGCGAAGCCAATGACCCAGTTACTGCAGAAGAGTGTGAAGTTTGTATGGTCCGAGAAATATGAGGAGAGCTTCTAGAAGTTGAAGCAACTTTTAACAACTGCGCCAGTCTTAGCAGTGCCAGAGGCAGGTAAGAACTTTGAAGTTTACACTGACGCCTCGAAAAATGGACTAGGTTGTGTATTGATGCAGGACGGTAAGGTGATAGCTTACGCGTCAAGGAAGTTAAGACCGCATGAGGTACATTACCTGACTCATGACTTGGAGTTAGCAGCTGTAATCCATACGTTAAAAATTTGGAGACACTATCTCTATGGAGTGAAGTGTGCCATATTCATGGATCACAAGAGTTTGAAGTACTTCTTCGAACAAAAGAATCTGAATATGAGGCAGAGAAGATGGTTAGAACTCGTAAATGATTACGATCTGACGATAAATTATCACCCAGGCAAGGCTAATTCAGTAGCTGATGCCTTGAGCAGAAAAGGAGAAGCTCAGCTAGGCTGCATGCTTACGAGAGAAAGCAGATTAATTAGAGAATTTGAGAAACTTAGTCTTGAAGTGATATCGCCTTCAGAGAGGAAGAGATGTGACCTAGCAGCTCTGACAGTAGTGCCGAATTTGAGAGAGAGAATCATTGAGGCACAGAAGGAAGACGCAGAAATTGAGAAGTTGCATCAGAAGCTGAAGGTCAAGCCAGTGGGAGAGTATCGGGAAGCACCTGACAGTGCACTATTGTTCCGAGATAGAATGTTGGTGCCGAATAGTGAAGAACTGAGGAGTGAGATCTTGAGTGAGGCTCATGATACGCCGTATACCGCTCACCCAGGAAGTACTAAGATGTATCAGGATCAGAAAACTAGGTACTGGTGGGATGGTATGAAGAAGGATGTGGCCTTGTACGTGGAAAAATGTCTGGTATGTCAGCAAGTTAAGGCGTTACATCAACGGCCGTATGGAAAGTTGCAACCGTTAGACATCCCTGAGTGGAAATGGGAACACATCACCATGGACTTCGTAACGAGGTTGCCGAGGTCACAGAAAGGAAATACGGTGATATGGGTCGTAGTGGATCGTCTGACGAAAAGTGCTCACTTTTTACCGATTAAGGTAAACTATGGATCAGACAAATTAGCTCAGATTTATGTCCGAGAGATAGTCAGACTGCACGGAGTGCCAAAATCTATTACGTCTGACAGAGATGCGAAGTTCACATCTCGATTTTGGATGAGTTTACAACAAGAATTGGGGACTCGCCTGAATTTCGGCACGACGTTTCATCCTCAATCAGATGGACAATCTGAAAAGACAATCCAAACTCTCGAGGATATGCTAAGAATAGTGGTTCTAGACCGAGGAAGCAGTTGGGAGCCGATTTTACCTCTGATTGAGTTTGCCTATAATAATAGTTATCAGGCAACAATCGGAATGGCTCCCTATGAGGCTTTGTACGGAAGGAAATGTCGTTCGCCTCTATATTGGGATGAGGTAGGAGAACGAAGAGTTATTGGTCCGGACGCGGTAAATGAGATGATTGAAATTGTCTTGCAGATCAGAGGGAGGATCAAGGAAGCACAGAGTAGGCAGAAATCCTATGCCGACTCAAGGAGGGCCGAATTGTGTTTTGAAATAGGGGATAAGGTATTCCTCAAAGTTTTGCCTTCCCGAGGAATAGTGCATTTTGGAGTTAAAGGTAAACTGAGACCGCGCTATGTGGGACCGTATGAAATATTAGAGCATATTGGTCCAGTGGCATACAAATTGGCGCTACCCCCAAGCATGGGTAACATTCATAACGTGTTCCATGTGTCTCAGGTGAGGAAGTATGTGTACGATCCTAGACACGTGATCCGCCAAGAAGAGGTAATTGTGAGCCCAGACTTACAATATGAAGAACGGCTGGAAGCTATTCTGGACCAAAAAGTTCAGGAACTCAGGAATAAGACAATTCCGCTCGTGAAGGTGCTTTGGAGCCACCATGGGCGTGAAGAAGCAACCTGGGAGCTGGAAGACAAGATGAAAGAGAGATATCCCAAGCTTTTCGAAGCATTTTAATTTTCGGGACGAAAATTTTATAAGGGTGAGGGGATGTAATACCCCGTGTATAAATTGACCTTGTATTATTTATTCAGAATCAATAAAGAAGATTACATTAAATTGAGAGCATTGATATTATTTAATCTCGAATGGGAAGAATTATTCATGAATTGCTATGTTACTATGAAGTGGAAGATTTCATAAGATGTGTATTATGAGGAATTATCACAAGCTATGAGAAGATTAAATCATGGGTTATAAGGATTTCTTGATGGAATAAGTATTATTTGAGAAGATAATATGTATATATAAATACATGTATATTTATATATATATGTATAATTATGATATATTATATGATGGGAGAAGGATATATATATATATAGGGTGAGAGTCATAATTTAAGCTTTTTCCACCTTATGTTATAACTTAGAGAGAGAAAGTAAGAGAACTCTCCCACCCAAACCCATTCCCGTCAGACCAATTCCCGGCCAGATTTTGGCCAACCCAGACCAAACTGCCACCACCTCCGTGTAGCCTGTTCCGCGAGCTTCGTTTTGATATAAAGTGGGCGCCGTGAAGTGAAGAATCAGCCGAGATATCAAAGAGAGAAGGTGAGGTGGGTGACACATTATGATTTTGAGCTCTAAAAGTTTGAATCGTGTAAATTAGCCGTAGAACTGAGTTTTTGATGATTGATTCGTGTTCTCCATCGTGTAGAGAGCATTCAGACACCCTGAAACACGAGTTTTCTTGCCGGAATCATCATCGTCGCCGGAGAGAGAATTCATTCCAGTGAGCCTTCGTTTCTTTTCGTTTCTGCGTGTTTTTCCATGTTTCGTGGGTATATTTGTGTTCATCGTGGTCTGGGGAGTCGGAATGTAGCATTGCATGTATGATCGGAGTTGAATCCGGCGAGTTACCGGAGGTTGCAGGTTCAGCCGTGAAGAACCCGCGAGGAAGACGACTCCTGTCGGTCGACAGGAATGCTGTCGATCGACAAGGAGGCCTTCTGTCGAATTAGGTCGATCGAGCACTCCTGTCGGTCGACAGGAAGTGTTTCGATCGATACAGAAGTATTGTCAAAAGAATAGTTGAGCACTCCTGTCAGTCGACAGGAAGTGTATCGATCGACTTGATGAATGACGGATGAGGAGTTCGACACACTCTTATCGATCGACAAAGGATGTGTCGATCGACAGAGGTGGTCGAAAAGGTGATAGGTCGACAGGGAAGGTGTTGACTCGAAGTGCTGTGTCGACATGATTGTGTCAATCGACACAATCCCTGTCGGTCGACACAGAGCTCAACCATGAAAGTTTTGATGTTGTCCGATCTTGATTCTTTTCAAGTTTCGATTTATTATGCCAATCGTATGATTAGAAGCATGAATAGAAATTGTTAGTAATGGTTGAGATATTATTGTCCTAGATCGCCCGTACTAACTTGGATACCCCTAATTAATTGTAGGAGATTGAAAGAGAGGATCAGTTGAGCTCACACTAGCGGAACAACATCTATACTTAAAGTCAAACACGAGGTGGGAAACTATTTCAGTATAAAATCAAATGCGTGTTTTTCCTTTTAAAAATGTGTTAAATTGCTCTATTTTAAATTGAGATTGTTATGCATGTTTTTGTGCTATTGTATTTGTCCTCTGTCGATTCCCATCGGCAGAGAGTATAACTAATGAGTTTAGAACTAGGTTTCCATAACTGCGCTAGAACTCATTTAGTGAACAGGGTTGGAAGCCCCTTTGATATTGATTTGGGTGAATTGTTCCCATGTGTTTGTTGGAATGAGGCGGAGTGTCCTCCGGTGTTTGGATCCGGTGAATTATATTTAAACGATCGGGTCTCAAAATGGATTTCTGAGACTAGTGCACTTAGATGATAGTGGGTTGAGTGTGTTTACATTCCTAACTGATCATCGTAACTTGGAAGTCGGCCAACTTCCAGTTACAACACTGATACAGATATAATAACATGTAAATAGCACGCGTGCTAAAATAAATGTTTTAGATAGCACGGTCCCTTTTAACAAAACCATGTGTCTATCTGTGTGAGTTGCGTAGCATATCTCCTAAATAATGTATGTTTTCGGGAATGTTTCTCATTGGGTACATTAATACTCAGCCCCTCGTATTATTTCTAAAATACGCAGGTTGAGCAGCAAGGATGGGCGAGCAGGGGTGTAAACAGAGCAGCTGGATTTTGTAAACTCATAGATCCTGAGATATGCATCTTCATATGCATATCTCCGCCACGTTACACACACGCTGCTACACTCTCTGATTATTCCTTCCCAGTTCTGAATATTGTTTGAATGCTTTTATTTAAACTTATGACTCGAAGTACGATTCCTTTTATCCCCGAATCTCTTTTATATTATTTAAGTATTCCGCTTATTTAATCATTTGATTGAAGATATGTTTGACAAATCCTGAAACATCAATGTGACGCGACCCCAAATTGGGAAGGTCAGTTGGGGGCGTTATAGAGGTGGTATCAGAGCGAGAGTTTTTGAAGTTTTAAATGATTTTAAAGTATTTGAAAACTTCGAGTCTTAGAAGTATTTAAAATTTAAAAGTCGTGTGAAGTATTCGCTCGTGTTTACACCCTACTCCATCCTGCGCCACCTGAGGTACGTTTTAAAAGCTTTAAAGTTTAAGATTTAAAATTTTCCCTGCTTGCAATTTAAGTACGATTGAATGTTTTGAAAACATTGTGAATCCTTTGGAAATGATTTGAGAAATGGAAAGAAACCAGTGTTTTTGGGTGGAATAAGGTAGTTGGGTTGATTTGAATGGGATTGATTTCGTGTTGAGCAAGATTGCTAACACTGATTATTGAAAGTGTTGAACTGGGAGAAAGTTTTTATGAAAGTTGTGAACTTTTATGAGTTGAGAATGTTTTGTTATTTCAAAAGTTGAAAGTGATTTCTATTTGGCACCAATGAGGTGACCTTTTCTAGAAAGTATGAGTTGAATTTGAATTGAGTAAGAATTTAAAATTTTTGCAAGCAGTTGAACTTGGTGTTATGGCTATAGATTTGCTAGTTGAATTGAGTTGTAGTATGATGTGTAAGGGTGGAGTGAATTGATACTCATTACTATTGAACTTAGAACTTGACCCTGTGTTGTGAAATTGAAAATTTCTGTGTACTGGAAAATCCAGTATTTGGGTTGAGTGTGCAGAATGCACAAGGTTATTTGGTGTTGAGTGTGCAGAATGCACAAGGAGCCTGGCAAGTTTAGTCGAGACTCGAGTGAGTGTGTTTTAGCGCGAGGATCAGTTCGACCCTCGGCATGGTGTATTGGAGGCCAGTAGTTGTCCCGAGACACAGAGTTGCGTATGTTGACGTTATTTTGACCTTGGACTGATCGTTTGATGTTGTTGTTGTGGCAGATGGACCCTAGGAGCGCAACATTTCATTTTAGGAGCTACCCACCATTTGAGGAAGAAAATTTGCCTAACACGTTGATGGAGTACTGGGATTTTTGGAGACAGGCGAGAGGACAAGGCATCACAGATGCAGAGGCTATGGAGAGGACCATGGAGTTGATGCCATCGAGGTGGACTAGTCGGACACTGGAGCTAGCCAGAGTTCATCGTAATTAGCGGACGGGTACTCGAGGGAGTTTCCAGACATTCATGGCTGCACTCATTCAGGAAGCAGTTTTAGCTGAGGGTGTGTCACCAGCATCCTCGAGGAGTACACAGGCGTCGGCGAAAGGTGAGGTAACGTAGCCGAGGCCTAGACCTGCCTCATCTTCTATGGCACAGATGGTGGTACCATTCGAGCACCGGTCTAGAGGATCAGTTGACCCTTTCTTCGACCCAGTAGGATCCTCAGGGTATGTTAACTACCAGGCAGCATTGCAGCAGTCGTCACCGCAGTGGACTCCAGCTTCACCACCTGCACCACCTATCACTCAGGTTGCACCGGTACCTGCACCCACGACGCATCCGAGAGTCTGACCTACGCTGAGTACACCTGCAGCAGCTTATGCGTCACCCCAGCCCGGGTTACAACAGGGAGGAGCATATGATCCTTATGCGTGGTGTGATTTCTCCACAGCTTCAGTCCAGTATCCACTGCCGCAGCAGGATCCGACCTTGCCTTATGGAAATCAGGATCCACCTGCACCATCAGTTCAGCAGCCGCAGCAGGACTTGGGAGGGCCCAGCGGGGCCAAGTCGGTATATGACTACGGTTGGGATAGTGTCGAGATGTGGCCGAGGCCCACAGCGAGCGGGTACGAGGATATGTTTGGGGGCTATGGGACTGCTTATGGCTATGGGACGAGACAGGCGTCGATCTGTCTATCCAGCGACACCAAGAGCAGCCGAGGCAGGAGGGTGGCAGCTCAGGACAGGGGTAAGATGCCGATGAAGATGGAGGATGAGGAGGAGGAGGAGGAGGAGGAGGAGGATCCGTCTGAGGGATCCGAGTGAGAGTTGTACGGATTTAATATTGTTTGCTTATTATTGGATTTGGACATCTTATTGATGCCTTTGTTGTACTCTATATATGATTATGTTCCGGAAAGAGACTGAGATTTAGTTGTTGTTGAACCTTGCTATTCTTGGTATTTGTATTTCCTGTTGTATCGAATTTGTAGCATGTGAGACTTGCTTGGATATTTAACGATTATTGTTTGGAACTTCTTGAATTTTGAATGTTGGTGTTGGTTGTTTAAAAGTTTTGAGTGAGTATTAACGAGTGATATGGTCCCAGGATAATGAATGCTAATGTGTGAGGATATTATGGAATTGCTAAATGAGTGTTGTTTTGCAGTGAAAGGTAATGGAATTTATCGACCAAGGAAGGGGAAGAGGCCGTGGCCGAGGCAGAGGCCGTGGACGAGGCCGAGGTAGAGGCCAGAGAGGCAGAGGCCGTGGGAGAGCCAACCCACAGCCTGAGTATGAAAACCCACACTGGGAGGAGGTCCCTATCAATCAAGAATATGAGGAATATGAAATCATCTCAGATGAAGAGGGCCCAACTGACCAACATGGTCAATTTCCACCGCCACACGGGAACGCACCAGAAATTTCTTCAGTAAAGTGGGTAGAAACTTTCAGGAAGCAGCAACCCCCAACTTTTGATGGAACAGGAGGCCCAGCAGCTGCAGAAGACTGGGTAAGGGAGCTTGAAAAGATTTTCAAGCACATGAGATGTTCGGAGGAAGAAAAGATCAATTGCATGTCCTACCAGCTGAAAGGGAAAACAGACAGATGGTGGGAGATTTATGTTAAGTCTGTCGCACCAGCAGAGAGGGACCATCTGAGCTAGGAAAGATTCAAGGAGGCCTTGTTTGAGAAGTATGTTCCGAAGCAATATCGGAAGGAGAAGGCAATGGAATTCTTTCTGTTCGAGCAAGGAAAGCTGACGGTGGAGGATTATGACACCAAGTTTGGTGAGCTACTCCAGATGGCGCCGCATCTGGCGGATACGCCACAGAAGATGATGGAAAAGTGCAGAGATGGTCTGTGCGAAAAAATCCGCACGCAATTGGCGACCATGAAGGGGCTGAGCTATCAAGAGCTGTTGAGCAATGCCTTGGACATTGAGGCGTCCAGGAACATGAAGAAGATGCCGGAGTGGGGAGCACAGGAGGTGCAGGCCCCAGATCCAATTCAGAAAAGAAAGTGGGAGGAGCCGCCAAGGCAATTCATGCAAGGTCAAGGCAGCCAGAAGCGCCATGGCCAGGGCCGGCAACAGAACTATTAGGGGAGACAGGACCCTCAGAACTTTCAGAGGCATAACCCCCAGCAGGCTCAGAGACGTGACCAAGCAGGCCCACAGAACTGCCAGAGGTGTGGCAGGAGGCATACCGGAGGATGCCAAGGGAACGCAGTTAGATGTTATAGCTGCGGAGGCCAGGGTCACTACGCCAATCTTTGCCCAATGCCACAAGCTCAGGGTGGAAATCGTCAGAATTTCCAAAGGCCTGCGAATCAGTAGCTGAGAGCTATCAGAGGGCACCGCCAGCCATGGAGAGGCTACATGGGAAACTGAGGAGGAGGCAGGCAAGGAAATCAGGCTCCACCCAGGAACCAAGAGGGTAACCAGCAGGGTGGTGAAGGTCAGCAGAGGAGAGCCCGAGCCTATGCCTTGGACGGTAATCAGGATGATGGCAATCTGGCAGGTGTGGGATGCATTAATGATATACCTGTTATGGTATTGATTGATACTGGAGCATCGCATACTTTCATTTCATCTGCATGTGTTGAGGCTTTGAAACTTAAAGTAGAAAAGAGTAGTCAAGACTTGAATGTAGCGATACCTTCAGGAGAAACCACTATTTCTACTTTAGTGTGCCAAGACTTGAGAATCAAGCTTGACGAGAATGAGGTTCAAGTAGCAGAGTTAAATGTACTGGACATTCATGATGTAGATATAATCCTAGGAATGGATTGGTTGTCGGAGAATCAGGCGACGATCTTATGTCGCGAAAGGCGAGTGATCATTCCACAGCAAGGGAATGAAGAAGTGTTTGTGCATGGATTCCAAAAGAAATGGAGAGTACCTGTAATTTCAGCAATTCATGCAACGAAGTTGTTGCATAAAGTCGGAAATCAAGACTTCTTAGTATATTTGGAAGGAAAATAAAAACCAAAATTAACGGTACAAGATGTACCAATCGTAAGAGAGTTCGAGGATGTATTTCCGAAGGAACTACCAGGGTTACCACCAGACAGCCAGGTGGAATTTTCAATTGACTTGGAACTGGGTGCGGCACCAATGTCTAAAGCGCCGTACCGCATGGCCCCGAAGGAATTGCAAGAATTGAAGGTCCAACTTCAAGAGCTGTTGGATATGGGATATATTAGGCCGAGCGTGTCACCATGGGGTGCATCGGTTCTATTTGTAAAGAAGAAGGATGGATCGATACGTATGTGCATTGATTACAGGGAGCTGAATAAACCGACATTGAAGAACAGATACCCATTACCATGGATTGATGATTTGTTCGATCAGCTCAAGGGAGCAAAGGTATTTTCTAAGATCGATCTATGATCGGGGTATCAACAGCTGAAAATTAGGAAAGAAGATGCTCCAAAGACAGCGTTCAGAACTAGATACGGTCACTATGAGTTCGTAGTAATGCCATTTGGACTCACGAATGCTCCTGCAGTGTTCATGGATTTGATGAATCGAGTATTTCATCCATATCTTGACAACTTCGTGTTAGTATTCATCGACGACATTCTGATATACTCGAAGAGCGAAGTGGAACATAAGCAGCATTTGAGAACAGTGTTGCAGACCCTGAGAGATGAGAAGTTGTATCCCAAATTCAGCAAATGTGAATTCTGGCCGAGAGAAGTGACGTTCTTGGGTCACATCGTTTTGGCTGATGGAATCAAGGTAGATCCAGCCAAGATTTAGACAGTGATGGACTGGAAGTCACCAACTACACCGAATGAGATTCGCAGTTTTCTGGGTTTAGCCGGTTATTACCGAAGATTTATTGAGGGCTTCTCACAGATTGCGAAGCCAATGACCCAGTTACTGCAGAAGAGTGTGAAGTTTGTATGGTCCGAGAAATATGAGGAGAGCTTCTAGAAGTTGAAGCAACTTTTAACAACTGCGCCAGTCTTAGCAGTGCCAGAGGCAGGTAAGAACTTTGAAGTTTACACTGACGCCTCGAAAAATGGACTAGGTTGTGTATTGATGCAGGACGGTAAGGTGATAGCTTACGCGTCAAGGAAGTTAAGACCGCATGAGGTACATTACCTGACTCATGACTTGGAGTTAGCAGCTGTAATCCATACGTTAAAAATTTGGAGACACTATCTCTATGGAGTGAAGTGTGCCATATTCATGGATCACAAGAGTTTGAAGTACTTCTTCGAACAAAAGAATCTGAATATGAGGCAGAGAAGATGGTTAGAACTCGTAAATGATTACGATCTGACGATAAATTATCACCCAGGCAAGGCTAATTCAGTAGCTGATGCCTTGAGCAGAAAAGGAGAAGCTCAGCTAGGCTGCATGCTTACGAGAGAAAGCAGATTAATTAGAGAATTTGAGAAACTTAGTCTTGAAGTGATATCGCCTTCAGAGAGGAAGAGATGTGACCTAGCAGCTCTGACAGTAGTGCCGAATTTGAGAGAGAGAATCATTGAGGCACAGAAGGAAGACGCAGAAATTGAGAAGTTGCATCAGAAGCTGAAGGTCAAGCCAGTGGGAGAGTATCGGGAAGCACCTGACAGTGCACTATTGTTCCGAGATAGAATGTTGGTGCCGAATAGTGAAGAACTGAGGAGTGAGATCTTGAGTGAGGCTCATGATACGCCGTATACCGCTCACCCAGGAAGTACTAAGATGTATCAGGATCAGAAAACTAGGTACTGGTGGGATGGTATGAAGAAGGATGTGGCCTTGTACGTGGAAAAATGTCTGGTATGTCAGCAAGTTAAGGCGTTACATCAACGGCCGTATGGAAAGTTGCAACCGTTAGACATCCCTGAGTGGAAATGGGAACACATCACCATGGACTTCGTAACGAGGTTGCCGAGGTCACAGAAAGGAAATACGGTGATATGGGTCGTAGTGGATCGTCTGACGAAAAGTGCTCACTTTTTACCGATTAAGGTAAACTATGGATCAGACAAATTAGCTCAGATTTATGTCCGAGAGATAGTCAGACTGCACGGAGTGCC
>JAPKLW010009626.1:0-12052 GCA_026898455.1 Plectranthus barbatus | reverse complement strand
GTTAGGAAATTAAATCTTGGTGCGTGGGAAAGATCAAAGGGCATCTCCGCGCACGCGTTCTTCATCGTTCATCGATCCAGGTATTCCGCATAACCTTCTTATGCATAATAATATAAGAGCATGCTAGGATTGTTCATAGGCATAGCAATTTATTTTTGATATTCCAATTAACGATCCTTGGCAAACGGACTTCGTGATTCAGTTCACGAATCCCTTCACAATATCCATAAATCGATCCGGTTCACATGAGTTTTTGTGATTCGGTTCACTGAAAATCCCTACAATTGGTTTCAGAGCCAGGTTTCTGATTTATGTCTCTGTTGTATATAATTTCATTCAAATATGCATGTATGAATTTTATTATATGTCGTGGATGGTTTTTGTACCTCGTGGCAACCCATTTGATTTAGCCCGCGGTGGTTTATCCCTGTAGGGTTGAATCTATTTTGTAAAATCACGAGAAAATCCGTGATTAGTATAGATTTGTTTTAAAATTGTAATAGAATAGATTTTGTAATTTTATTTCAAATCTGTAATTGCACGGGTCGAGGACGAAGAACAAAGACGGAGGCCGACTGACTGGGCGGCAGCGGCAGGTGGCCGCGCGCGCGTGCGGCTGCGGCGGGCAGCGCACGACCGGCGGCGGTTGTGTCATCGGCGGCGGCTGCTGTCCCATCGCGGTGGCTTGTGTTTTGGTGGTTGGTACAATCCTGTGTAAACCCTATGTTGACAATAGGGTTTGAGGCCAATCATCAAATCACAAAACCCTAAATCCCAAAAGATTTGGTGGATAAAGATTTGGAGGCCCTAGAAGATTTGAATTTATCCAATTAAATTCAAATTCAAATTGTAATAGATAGGATTTTATTTTTTCCTATTTTGTGGGGCCACGAGGAATTTTTGTTTGCCTTAATTATCCTCGTATGATATGTGATTTATTATGTGCGCAATTATGCATGTGTAGATAATAGTAAAAGCATGATTTACTGCTTTTATTATTTACAGTTTTCCAAGCATGCTTATGTGATTAATGTTTTTGTTGGATTATATTTTGGGAATTTTTGGGCTTGTTTAATTACATGCAAAAATTTGGAAAATATAATAACAAAAAAATTATGTGTGCGCATATAAGAAACCTTTTAAAAGAAAAATACTAAGTGAATATTTTTAATTAAAATCAATAGACCTTCACAAAGCGGTCCTAGGCTGTAAATGTATCTCTCGTTCTAGTAAACGTCTACGAGTGTAGCTTGCTAGTTCCTATAGGTGCATGGGTACGATTGTTGGGATTTCCAGACAAACAATTTAAATTATTTGAATAGTGGGAGGGCTTTGCGTAAACGTCTACGAGTGTAGCTTGCGTAGATCTCTTTCATAAGTATTCTAGGATTGATTTAAATTATAGATAACAAAAGCTTTAAGGGCTGTGCGGTATGGTTACGTGCCATGCTAAACTGTCTCTTTTGGCCGGAGTTAAATTTGTGGTTAATATCTTAGAAGCATCTTAGAATATAATGCAAGAATTGCATCCCTGTTCTTGAGAGATGGCTTGGTCTAAGGTTTTCACTAATTATTAATTTCTAGTGTCAAAAGGTTCCTGACATGGTAGTGAAATTAAATGAATTGGGGCTTAAAACCCGCAGTTCTGGTTGAGGGTGACATCGTAAACATCTACGAGTGTAGCTTGCGGTGGGAACTCTTGGGCAATAAGTGGAAAACATTTGTATTTGATTTATTAAAAGGTTTTCAATACATTTGTTTTCGAAGTTCTACATGTATGTTCTTATTAAAGATTCTTTATTGTTTTAGATATGTCTATGTCTATGTCTACTGTCGATCATTTACTTGCTCTCAATCCTCTAACTGGTCCAAACTTCCATGAATGGAGATACTGCATTGAGTATATTCTCCTGACTAAGCAACACATGTTTGTTCTTACTATGATGCCACTTGCCCCACGTTACCATAAAGTGTCTAGACGTGAGAAAGAGTTCTATGACAGATGGGTGGCATCTGAGGATTTTACTTACAAGTTAATCTCGGATAACCTGTCTAGAGAACTGAAGCTCAAGTACATGGGCTATTGTAGCTCTGTTACGATCTGGATGGACTTAGTGGCCTTGTATGGCGAAGTGGAACGAACTATCAACTGTGATCTCGTGAAAGACCTTGTCTGTAAGAGAATGGTTGATGGCAGTTCGGTGACATTGCATGTGATGATGATGATGGATAACACCATGAATAGGTTCACACGTAGAGGTGGATGTATCAGCGATCGGGATAAGATCGATATAATCCTGAACTCTTTACCGCTTTCATTCTATGACTTTAAGAAGGATGTAGCTAAGAGAAGCGAGTACTCTTTCAAATAGTTGCTTACTGATCTCATAGCAGAACAGTCTTTCGTACCTTCATGGAATTCTGAGTTATCAGATCTTGAGCACAACTTGAGCACATTGAAAGATGTGGTTCATATTGTGTGCAAGAATATGATTGATCGCAGAACACGTGAGAGGAGGTCAAATGAGATGAAGAGGGTTGGTGTCACTTCAAGTAAGAACGCATGCAGAAGCAAGGGACACGGTACGTCATTTGCATTTGTAATGGAAACATGTTTAGCATCGGTTTCTACTCATTCGTGGGTAGTGGATACTGAAGCTACTGATCATGTTTGTTACATTTTGCAGGGGTTCACACCGAGGAGGGTGCTGAAGAATGACGAGGTTACCATCTCAATGGGGAATGCAACACAAGTGAGTGCAGTTGCCATAGGAGATTTCACCTTGTACTTTGATGATTCTGTTTTAACTTTGAGAGATGTTTTGTACATGCCAGATTTTTGGCAAAACCTTATTTCAGTTTCCAAACTTTACGTTGATGGATATTCAGTTATTTTTTATAGTGGTGTTTCTATCATTGGTAATAACGGTGTTATCTGTCGTGGGATGCTGAATAATTCTCTCTATGTTATTAACTGCAATCATAAGTCTTCCGCAAGTATTGCATGTAAATAATCCGTAATTGATAATCCTATAAAGAGAAAATTTACTTCTTCTGATGAGGATCTTACATATCTCTGGCACTTGAGACTGGGTCACATTAGCTTAAGCGGATTCAGCGACTTGCAGAGACGGTACATTGGACCTAGTCCGGGCTGTACCTTATCAAGTCTGCGAATCCTGCATCGAGGGCAAGATGTCAACTAGGCCTTTTAAGGCTAGTCAGTCTCGAGCAAAGGAAGTGTTGGAATTGATCCATTCTGACTTATGTGGACCGATGTCCAAGCAGGCTCGTGGAGGGTACGAGTACTTTGCCACTTTCATTGACGATTACTCAAGGTACGAATATGTTTACCTGCTTCGCTACAAGTCTGAATGCTTTGAGAAATTTAAAGAATTCAAGGCTGAGGCAGAAAAGAAGGTCGGGAAAACTATCAAGTCACTGCGATCTGACCGCGGTGGCGAATACCTCGGTAACGAGTTCCTGCTGTATTTGTCAGAAAATGGGATTACATCCCAGTGGACTGCACCGGGTACTCCCCAGAAAAATGGTGTAGCTGAAAGAAGAAATAGGACTCTTCTAGAGATGGTAAGATCAATGATGAGTTATGCAAACTTACCAATTTCGTTTTGGGGCTATGCATTGGAAACAACAGCTTACGTGTTAAATGTGGTGCCTTCTAAATCAGTTCCTAAGACGCCTTCTGAGCTCTTCCTTGGTCGCAAACCAAGTTTGTGCAAGTTTAGAGTATGGGGTTGTCCGGCACACGTACTGTCGAAGGAACTTGATAAGTTAGAAAGCAGGTCAAATGTAATGTTGTTTATAGGGTATCCCAGGCAAATGAAAGGTGGTTACTTTTACTGTTCTGAGAGTCAGAGAGTCGTTGTTAGCACCAACGCTAGATTCTTGGAGGACGAGTATGTGAGTAATCACAAGTCAATGAGTGATATCGTTCTTCAAGAAATTGAAAATGAGAATGCAATTCCAAGGGAAGGGGAACATGTAGATGTGGGTGCACCTGTGAGAGGTAGGCACCACAGACACGTTCTTCAGTGCAAGGTGCAGAACCACAAGTTACTGCACCTACTACTGACACGGCACCGATGTCTCGTCGTAGTGGGAGAGTTATTTTCCAGCCGGAAAGGTACATGTTCATGGGTGAGTCTTCGGACTTGAGCCCGGAAGACGGACATGGGGACTCTGACCCACTGACTTACGAAGAGCAGTACAGGACAGGGATGTTGAAAAATATCGTGTCGCCATGGATTCCAAAATTGAATCCATAACTGCTATGAATGTATACCAGAAAATTGATTTGCCGGATGGCTTTAGGGCCATAGGGTGCAAATGGGTATACAAAAGAATGAAATGGACGGATGGAAAGATCACAGCTTTTAAAGCCAGGCTGGTGGCAAAGGGTTATAGTCAGAAAGAGGGCATTGACTATGACGAAACCTTTTCACCCGTAGCCATGCTCAAATCCATCTGGATACTCCTTGCCATAGCTGCGCATATGGACCTCGAGATCTGGCAGATGAATGTCAAAACCGCTTTCCTAAACGGTTACCTTGAAGAAGGTAGGGACATCTATATTCAGCAACCCGAGGGTTACATACGCAAGGGCGAAGAACATATTTTCTGGAAGCTTAGGAAGTCCTTGTATGGACTTAAGCAAGCTTCGAGGTCGTGGAACTTATGTTTCAACGATGTGATTAAATCCTACGGATTTGCACAGTTGGAAAACGAAAGTTGTGTTTACCGACTTTGTGTCAGTGGGAGTAGTGATGGCCAAACCGAACCGGAACTTGCTGAACCGGCCTGGAACCGGCCTGCCGGTTCCACGGTTCGGAACCAGAACCGTGAAAATGGTTCCGAACCGGAACCGTAACCGGCTACAGATGGGCCGGTTCAGGTTCAAGTTTTGCCCGAACCGAAACTGGCGGTTCCGGTTCCGAACCGTTGAAATTTTTTTAAAAATTCGAAAATCGACGAATCAGAGAGCGCCACGTGTCACTGAAAAAATAAAAAAATAATAAAAAAAAATTTTCGAACCGCCAGTTCTGAACCGGAACCGGAACCTTAACCTCCTCTAGCCGGGCCGGTTCCGGTTCCATTTATCCGGGAACCGGAACCGGCGGTTCCGAACTGGAACTGGCCCAGAACCGGCCCGGGGCCATCACTAAGTGGGAGCGTGGTTTTCCTTACATTATACGTTGATGACAAACTCCTATTTGGAAACAACGAGGGAGTGATTTTGGAAATCAAGGTTTGTTTATCCGAACAGTTCCAAATGAAGGATTTGGGAGAAGCCGGCTACATTCTTGGAATTAAGGTCTTACGGGATCGTAAGAGAAGAATGTTGAGCTTATCCCAAGCATCCTATGTGGATACTGTGATAGCCCGGTTCAGCATGCAACTCGCCAAGAAAGGCTTGCTACATTTCAGACATGGCTTTCATCTTTCTACTGGGCAGTGTCCTGAGACCCAGCGGGAGAAAGATGAGATGAGTCTTGTACCATATGCTTCGGCGGTGGTTAGCCTCATGTATGTGATGCTGTGTACCAGGCCAGATATCTGTTATGCCATTGGCATGGTAGCAAGATATCATTCTAACTCTGAACAGGCGCATTGGACTGCGGTAAAGCACATCCTCAAGTACTTGAAGAGAACTAGGAATTATTGCCTAGTTTATCAAAGTGAGGATTTGTGCCTTGTGGTTATACAGACTCGGATTTCCAAGGGGACCAGGATGAGAAGAAATCGACCTCAGGATATGTGTTTACCCTGGGAGATGGAGTTGTATCTTGGAGGAGCTCAAAGCAGAAATGCATTGCTGACTCCACCTTGGAGGCGGAATATGTCGCCGCCTCCGATGCCTCGAAAGAGGGGGTATGGCTCAGGAACTACCTTTTAGAGTTGGGCGTGATTCTGAGATTGCCGAGGAGCATCACAATTTATTATGATAACACTGGTGCAGTGGCTAACTCAAAGGAACCACGATCTCACAGGGCAAGCAAACACATAGAGAGAAAGTACCATATCATACGAGAAATCATATCGAGAGGTGATGTGCTGATCAAGAAGATTGACACTAAGGACAACCTTGCTGATCCATTTACAAAAAGCTTGCCTCAGAAAGATTACGAAAGACATATTCGTGAGCTGGGTCTGATGTGGATGTCGACCACTGACAGTGGTTAAAGAGATAGCAAGCTAGATAGACGGACTGTATACTCTGTAATAGCTTAGTTATGCTTTGAGTATAAGTGGGAGATTGATGGGTTTTGTATACTGAAAGCATTTATTATAATGAGTATACAACGGTTTATTTCTCCTATCTGTTAAACAAACTTACATGTATGTAACAATGGTATCCTCTTGTCTCACCGATAGGGACAATCATACAGCGTGTAGTAGATCGCAGAAGATAGTATGATCACTTGACCTAGTGAGACATAAACCTGATCACATTCGAGACATCGTATGAGGATACGTCTGTCCGGATGGCTGCGACATCGTCGGAATAGGTAGTCTGTCTTGGTTACTTGACATGCTGGTACGCAAGGGTGGCGTATTGATGGACCGCAGTGAGATGTATTTGATTGTCTGACATCAGCGAATACAAGATCTCGTTATTGATTGAGTCCAAACCCTAACGAAGGTTCAGGGGTTTGCACGGGTTGTCTGTTGCTTTGACTTGCCATGGTGGAGAGCCTGAGTAACGTGCTCGTATATCCATATCTTGGGTAACAACAGTTCGTGTAGTACCGCCTGAGACTGGGTTTAGGTAACCATATCCGAGTAATAGGATGGGGACATTCCCTGAGGAGCTCAATGACATTCATCGTGCCAAAGTCCTGCAGGCTGATTAAGTTCAGGCACAAGTGATAAGAATTGAGTGGTACTACTCAAGAATAATAAGATATTAATTAATTGTTGATAGAGCTTGTCAGAAGCTCCGATTAATTAATGAATGTCCGGTAACCTTAAATATGGGGATTCTCAATTAATGTAGCCCGTTCTTATAACGTGGTGATAAAGGGGTAGGTCAGTATTAATTCTGTGGTGAAAGAGAATTAATATTAATTAATTAATTGTGTCCTGGGTTGTGGACATGGAATTAATTAATTTATAGGCTCACTTTATTATTTGCATTAGGTCCCAGGTCTGGCCCAAGTAATATATGTTGAATGGAGCCCAGTAGCCCATTAGGGATAAAACCCTAGGTCTATAAATAGACCCCTCTCTCTGTGAAACCCTAGCCACCTTGATCATAATTCAAATCAGTCAAAACCCTAGGGAGAGAGAGAGCTGGGCGGCGCACCTGTAGAGGGAGGAGAAGGAATTTTCGCCTCTGGCCTACAACACAGATCTGTGGAATCCTCACCAGTAGCAGATCTGAATAGCATTGGGACACTACCCTGAAGATCTAATCTGGAGAACAGATTTTCTTCTTTTCTCTTCTGTTTTAATTAAATCTTGAAATTAGAATCTATCTAATTTCTGTTTCTGCAGATTTAATTAATATCGCGTGGTTGGTTCAAGTTTGAAATTCAAACGCGAAAGATCGGTAAAGAATCGACGGAGTTCAGGTAAACTCAATAATCCACGAATCGCATTAAATTCATAGGAGCATGCTAGGTTTTTTTGAATTAAGATTATATGCAATATCCATAAATCGATCCGGTTCACATAGGTTTTTGTGATTCGGTTCACTGAAAATCCCTATATACACTTCGTCACAAAATGGTCGTGCGGAGCGTAAACACCGACACATCACTAAAACAGGCTTTGCTCTTCTCTTTCATTCCAATCTTCCTCTACATATGTGGGTTGATGCTTTCTCTACCGCGACTTATATTATAAATCACTGAAACAGGCCTTGCTCTGCTCTTTCATTCCAATCTTCCTCTACATATGTGGGTTGATGCTTTCTCTACCGTGACTTATATTATAAATCGGTTGCCTTCTGTTATTCTTCAGGGTTTATCACCTTTTAAAGCATTATTTGGCATGCCTCCTAATTTTGAGAACTTTCATCCGTTCGGATGTCGGGTTTATTCGTGCTTACAAGATTATGCTGATAACAAATTTTCTCCTCGCAGCTTGCCTTGCAATTTTATTAGATTTTCTTCTAGTACAAAGGATATCGATGTCTCGACCCGACTACTTCACGCGGCATGCTCGCTTCAACGAGTCTTATTTTCCTATGATGGCATCTTCACCTACCACGCCTATTTCTCAGCTGGATGTCTCGGGTTTTCTAGAACCGCACGCTACTGTTCCCTCGCCCGCGCCTTCCAAGACATCGCCATTGCCTCCGATCACACATTCTTCTGCTACTCCAGGTACCTCTAGGCCTTTTTCTATCTGTGTTGATGATATGACTGCTCCTCCAGGTGCAAATAATTCGCCGATCGTTCCACAGGATCTGCCGCCTGCTCCTCCCGGCCACCACATGATCACGAGGGCTCGTGCGGTAATTTTTAAGCCACGCCATCTCGCCTATTATGCTTTGACACACTTACATGTGGCGCTGCTATCTTCCACCGAGCCGAAGGGTTTTAAATTCCCTGCAAAGAATCCCCTCTAGCTTGCTGCTATGTCCGAAGAGATGGATGCAGTACTACATCGTAAACAAACTTGGGAACTCATTCCACCACCTCCGGATTTGAACATTATGGGTTCCAAGTGGATTTTTCGGACCAAGTTTCACTCTGATGGGTCCGTCGCGCAACATAAAGCTCGCCTGGTTGCTCAATGCTTCTCTCAGATTCCCAGCATTAATTTTTCACACACCTTCAGTCCGGTGGTCAAGGCCGCTACTGTTCGTGTCATCTTATCTCTCGTTATCATCAACAACTGGCCTCTACATCAACTTGACGTCAAGAACGCATTTCTGAATGGCGTCCTCTCTGTTCATGTATATATGTCTCAACCTCCTGGATTTATTGATTCCTGCTTTCCAAATCACGTCTGTTTGCTCAAGAAAGTTTTATACAGTCTCAAGCAAGCCCCTCACGCATGGTTTCAACGATTAAGTTCATTTCTTCTATCCTCGGGTTTCACCTGCAGTAAGGTGGATACTTCGTTATTTATCTTTCATCGTGGCACTACTCTTCTATATCTGCTTGTCTACGTCGAGAACATTATTCTCACAGGGAACAATGTCGATTATATCTCCGTCTTTATCTCTCGCATGCACAAGGAATTCGCCATTAAAGATATGGGTTTGCTTAGCTATTTTCTGGGATTGGAGGTAACTTATACAAAGGATGGATTAATTCTTTCTCAAGCCAAATATGCTAGGGATATCCTTGAGCGTTCAGACCTGCTCGATGCGAAGCCAGTTGCGATACCTCTCCCTGCTGGAATCGCCTTACCTCAAGACAGTGATGCCTACGACAATGCCACCCATTATCGTTCCATTGTTGGTGCTCTTCAAAATCTCACCATCACTCGGCCAGATATTGCTTTTGTCGTGAACCTAGTCAGTCAACTTCTCAAGTCTCCCACTCTCGAACACTTTCAGGCTGTCAAGAGGATTTTACGGTATGTGAAGGGAACACTATCGCACGGTTTGTTCTTCTCTCGCCAATCATCTTGCGACTTAGTTGCCTATTCTGATCTGGATTGGGCTCGATTCGTCGTTCTACTTATGCTTATGCCGTATTTTTGGCTGAAAATTTGGTTTCTTGGAGTGTAAAGAAATAACCTACTGTCGCTCGTTCAAGTTGTGAGTCAGAATATCGTGCAATGGCGAATACCGCAGCTGAAATTGTCTGGATTACGTCTCTTCTTCGTGAGCTACGTATCTCTCTTGTTCGACCTCCAGCTCTATTTTGTGACAATAGGAGTTCTATCTTTCTGACTCAAAATCCCATTGCTCATAAATGCGCCAAACACATCGACATCGAATACCATTTTGTTCGAGAACTTGTTCAAGCTGGGAAACTTATCACCGAATTTGTTCCTACTGACTTACAGATAGCCGACGTCTTCACCAAGGCCCTTCCACGGCCGATGTTTGAATCTTTCCGAAAAAAGCTCAGAATCAGCACTGTTCTGATGCCTTCGCTTGAGAGGAGATGATAGAATATTAGATTCATATATATCTTATAGATATAATTGTATCTAGGGTTTTATATTCATGCATATCTTGTATCTTTTGCCTTCTATTTGAACTCTTCAATAAAACTTTTACGTTTGCGGAAAACCCTATCATACACCTCCTCCTGCTTTTCTGCCATAGGGTGTTGACATCGTACAGTGTGTCAGAAAGGCTCTTGTAGTCGGTCCGAGGAATTGAAATTGGTCCAACACCAGGGTCTTCAGACATTAAGTAATCTGCATTTTTAAAACCTGACTAAGATGATTCCTCCCTCTTAATTGTTCTCTTTGTCTCCGTGCACGAGATTGATAGGTTTGAGTAGAACTGGTCGTTCTCGTGCTGGTGACATCAACTAGTTTTCTTCTTCGAGATCTTCAAACTGGTACTTAGGATTGTAGCCAGTTTCTTCTATTACTTTGCTAAGACAAATTGGTGGAAACCAGTTTGTCTTTATTTGTCCTAAATAGGGCTTTATATGTTGGACAAACCAAAGACACTTCTAAGATGGTGGTTTATATACAGTTTTTGAGATATCAAAACATGATAATAAGATAGGAATACTTCCTAACAAGATACATCATTTATTAAATGATACTCACCTTTAAAAAAACATTTCTCACGCAAGTTTTTACCAAAGGAATTAACTATTCTTCATTCAAATTCAATATGATCAAGAAATTTATACATAGATACTCCCTCCGTCCTCGGTCATTATTCTAATTAATTTTGACCTGACACAATAATTAATACTAGTGGAATTAATATTTATTGATGTGAGGTTTTTTTTTTATTTTATAAAATAAGACTAATAGGCGGAACGGGGCAGCAAAAGATTTGCTATAAATTAGACTCTAACAAGTCATATTCTGAAGGAAATATGGATATGGCCTATAAGACCATCTCCAGCAGTGCTGGAGAATGGCATATTACTGCATTTTGGAGGAAAAATGTGGTCCAGCAGCATCTCCAATTTTCAACTTCATCTCCATTTTGGCAAAATTGTGAATAGTGCAGCTGTATAATTGAAGCTGCACTGTTCATCACTGCATTACTCCATTTTTTTTTTCGATTTTTTCTTTTTTTTTTTTTTGCTTATTTGTGTTTTTATTTTAATTTATATTTTCTTTTCACTACATGTTGTTCAATTTGTGTTCATTTTTTTAAAGGTTTTCTTTTATTTTTCATTTGTTCTTTTTATATTTTTTATTGTAAAAAGAAATATAATTTTTAAAATTTTAAATTCAAGAACTAAATTATAATACAAACATGACATTTATTAAACATAAAATACATATATTAATAAATTATATAAAATAGAACACAATACAAATTAAAAGACACTCAATAAAAAGAATGCACACAATATACAATACAATAAAACTACTCATAATAAAATAAACAATCACACTTATTAAAAATCTCCTAAATTAGCTCCAGATCCAGATCCTCCCATATCTGGAAAATAACTACCAAAGTTGAAATTATTTGGTGGAGTTGGTTGATTCATTTGTTGCCTTTTAAACGCAATTCTAGCCTTTTCCCCTTCAAAAAATGATCGTGAAGTAGGATCAGTAATCAAGTTCAAATCCAGCTGCATAATTCTATTTTCCTCTTGCATCTGCATCGTTTCAGCCAGTATTTGTCTTGAAGCAGCTGACATTTTTTGAGCTTCAAGTTTTTCTTTCTGTATCAGCCTATCTTGCTCCCTGTTCTCATTCGAACTTTGAAAAAATGTGAGCATTTGTTCATTTGAATCTTTTACTGCCTTTACCAGATTTGATAATTCTTCAACTGATTTTTTTTTTCATTTTAGATTTTTTCACACCTAATGGGCGTTGAGATCCAGATCCGCTTCCACTAGAATTATCTAAATTTATAGAAAATGAACCCATTACATCAGGTGAAGTAGGAGATTCAGAAAGCGGAGTTTCTGTTTGATCC
>JAPKLW010009624.1:0-12055 GCA_026898455.1 Plectranthus barbatus | reverse complement strand
TATGCCCAAAACCTATCCTACACACATCAAACACACAAAACACGAAACAACAACCAAAATATGACAAAAACATATGATACGGGAGTAAAATAGCCACAAACAAGCATGTACACACATCAAAATATAGGTCATTTTACGCACGTATCATAATCCCCCAAACTTGAACCTTTGATTGTCCTCAATCAAAACAAAGTAGAGTAATTAATCTACCTCATGCAATACCTCATTGCTCATCAAAGTTATCTTAGCTTGTTCAAGTAAAACGAGATCATCACCTAACTTTGTAACAAGGTTAATGCTAAGGACATGAACCACTCATCAAAAATGGATACAAGAAACGAAAGCACTCCCTCACGTGTTTAGGGATGATGAGATTCACACATTCACAAGATATCGAGCTTGATTTCCATAGGATTGCATCCATTCTCACCACTATACTACAACGAGTTAGTTTCTAGAATCGTAAAGGTCTTTTCATGGGTTGTAACGTGGCTAACTAAAAGGTGGGTGGTTTTGGGCGAAAGTGACTAAACTTCTCAATTTCCCAAAACCCCCAAACTTGTTCATTTCGAACCACTACAAACCCCCAAGGCTTTTCATTTCACAACACATTTTTTCTTTTTCCTTTCTTTCTCTTCTTTTTTTTTTCTTTTCTAGCACCATCTTTCATTCATCTTGTCAGTGCTTCACAACACACTTTTTTTTTCTTTTCTTTTTCTAACACTTGCACCAAAATTTTATTTGGTAGGTGCTCATTTTTCTAGGATCAACAACAATCCTTCATTTCACTCTTTCATGCCTCAACATTCCTCATCAATACAAATTCAATCAATTCCCAACCCAACTCTCATCACCGTATTCACCCTCATACACTCTTTCCCCCCAACATGGTCCTAATTTTATCAAGGAAAATTCACCAATAAAGCTCAATCACGGGGGTCAAAGATATGAAAGGCAAAATCATGATAACAACCACCTTATACTCCCGGTGTGAAAGGTAGGACTAAGAATCGATGGCCTAAGATCATTTTCTAGTTACACACTCATGCCAATAGATAGAGAACGGATGCAAGTTCTAGATCTCGTACTCTCAATCTTGCCACTCACAAACAATAAAGATATGACAATATCATGGCTCAAACCTCATAGCTTTTTGTCAAGTCCTATGCATTAACCACACACAAAACTCGGCAATTCAAAAGTTAAACTTAAATCATGCTTTGAAAACTAGATTCCGCCCTATCATTAGTTGAAGTAGACATCAAACTCCACTAAGTAAATCATGATTAAATCTCAAGTCTAGTTCGGGTTCATCACACACACACAAGCACACAACAATCCTACAACAATCTACATTCCAAAACCTAAATGTAACGAAACTGTATGGTAGGAAAGACGATAGAAAACGTTACCCATCAGTAGGCACGATCTTCGCTCCCCATTCCTTATTTGCACCTACTACAAAGCATACACCACCAAACAATTGAGCATAAACTAGCCGATAAAGCTCTCATATCCACCAACTTCCACAAACCAATTATCAACAAAAATACAACAATATCCACCATTTCCACCGTTCATTCCAAACTATAACACATCCACATGCCACAACCAAATAGAAAGAATTAACCACATGAAAACTTGCAGTAATAATCCATCAATACATCATATAAAATCATTCCACAATCATCATCCAAATTCAAATTTAAAGTAGATGTAAATCATAGTACAACCAAATCGAAATATCAAATTCTTGAAATTCAACTACACTAAACTAAACTAGAAAGCATCATAAGGATAGAGAGATAGAGAAGAGAATGAACCAGAGCACCAACTACCGACACTTCCCCCCAAACTTAGTCAAGTGAGACTAAGTTTGTAAAAAGGTAGTCGGTGCGTCATTGCTCATCCCTATCCTGCTGTTGCTGTTGGCGTTAATCTTCCTCATCCTGCGGAGGACGGTCACTGC
Organism: Plectranthus barbatus; assembly: GCA_026898455.1. NCBI lineage: Eukaryota > Viridiplantae > Streptophyta > Magnoliopsida > Lamiales > Lamiaceae > Plectranthus > Plectranthus barbatus. The sequence goes on along the minus strand of JAPKLW010009624.1, from coordinate 10,086 downwards.
AACAATGAATGCAAGGCATGGGAATCACTTCTTCGCAACGAGCAACAATCAAGCGAGTCATATCCAAATGAGCGTCAGTACTCATTAGCCAGTTAGATCTATCTGCTGGATCATCAATCTCGGTCAAAGCATGATTAGGCAATTCAATCCCACAATCTCCAAACTTATAGAAATAACAAACACCCAATCTATCAGGCACCAGAAAAACCTTCATGACAAGAGTAGTGGTGTTAAGGCTCAGACCTGGAACAAATACTCCGGACATATCCAATCCACAAGCCTTAAAATAGGAAATATTAAACCACCACCACAAATAACTGAATTTCTAGCATCAATTGTATTGCTCCAATTATCCATCAACCATCCACCAATAGAGAAAGGCTTCCCATGCAGAAATGCAAACAGAAATTTAAAGTCAGCCATACTAACAGCACCAAAACCACGAAAGCTACAAGACCAACCCTCTAACATAAGGTGAATATACCTAATAATAGGATTCTTAATCAGAACGGACCTACAAGACTGCACATCAACAGCACCCAAAATACTGACTCCAGAGATTGATTTCCACAATGCAAGAGAATTAAACTCATCAAAAACATACTCAGATTCCATGAAGCACTCATATCAATCTCTTGCCTACTTAATGAAAACTCTTGACCAGCACATTTGAACGTTACCCGAACCAGAGCACCATGTGCACTCCGCATGATGTGAATCGAGGCCAAAAATTCCCTTGTCGCCTGCACAAACGATGGCCATCTCCCATGCAGTAGCTTCTTCCAACCCATACGATTGAACAGCTTCCACACATCCTTCTTCAGGTCTAAGGATTCCAAAGTCTCTTGACATAGATAGGTTGTCCCAATTACTGGCCTTTGCGTCAATGTTATGTACTTTGCATATTCATCGTCATCAAAGCCCTCGGGCCTACAAATGGAAGAGGAAGAAGGGAATCCACGTCCATGCCTGTTATCCATGGTACTTCAACAGAATAGAACTGCACAAAACGAGGAGATAGTGAGCAAAAGAAAATTTGGAGAGAGAAATTTCAGTTTACGATGAAAAATGGGCAAAATAGGATCAAGTTAGAATTTTAAATCCGCGCCTGGCTCGGCCGAGCGCCAGATGGCTCGGCCGAGCGGAAGCTCTGTCCGCGCGATATCTGCTGGGACGCCCTGGCTCGGCCGAGCAAAGCCTCTGTCCCTTGGCCTTCGCTTTGGCTCGGCCGAGCCTGCACCCGCTCGGCCGAGCAGCCTTTGTTTCCCTCATTTCTCGCCTTTCCTCTGACATTTTCACGAACAAACAGCCTTCCATCCTTCCTATTCTTCAATCACAATGCTAGATAGACTTGTAAATCCACACACAATTAAGAATCCTTCATCAACAAACACTAAACAACATTATTAAACCAAATCAATAACACCATTATTCAAAAACATGGAAATAACAAAGTTTAAACATTGGGTTGCCTCCCAACAAACGCTTGTTTAACGTCGAAAGCTCGATGACCATACCTCAAATCAATCATGATCCCATGGTGCCGATCCCGAACTCATACCTCGATTAAGCACGACATCATCCTCCGGGAAAAACAACTTCCTCCGTGCACTTTGAGGTGGATCCGGCTCTACTCGAGCCTTCTTTGTCTGAAGTTGTTCATATCCATCCAAGTCTCCCGGATCATCTTCCTCTTCATCCTCGTACTCCTTGAGGTTTAATCCCGGATCTAGCACATCCTTCAATCTCTTCTTCCTATCAACTCTCTCCTCTTCAAATTCATGCAAATTCTTTTGAGGTAAGGCAAAAACAACTTCTTTTCCCCCACACCGAAAGGTAAGCTTGCCTTGTTTCATGTCAAATAGCGCATCGGCCGTATGTAAGAAAGGCCTTCCAAAAATCAATTGAATGCCACCCTTGTTCTTCATGTCTAACACAAGAAAATCCCCGGGAAATGTGAACGTCAACACATCCACATGCACATCTTCAACCACTCCACGAGGACAAAATAGAGCTTGGTTTGCTAATTGCAAGACTTGATTTGTGGGTTTAAGATGTCCAACATCCAGCTCCTTGTATAAATCCCACGACATTATGTTCACACTTGCTCCGGAATCGCACAAGGCTTTTTCAACCTTCACGTCTCCAATTTGACAACCAATTACAAAACCTCCCGGATCATCCTTTTTGCTAGCTATGTTCTTCTCTTCATATTCTTGACTTCCCGGTTTATGTGGTTCACCATCCAAAGTTACATCAATTCCAACAAGTTCGTCTAACAATGGAACACGTTCAATTTCATCCGGAAGTAGCATCTCTATATCCCCTTTCCTAACATAATCAAAGAAATGCACATTCTCAACTTGTTCTTCCTTCTCAACTTGTTCTTCTTTCTCGTTTTCCACACTCTCTTCTTTCAACTCCTTTCCATCTTCCTTGGTTTCAACACTTTCCACTTTTGGAGTCATGACCTCCAATTTCTCATTCAACCTATCTTCACCATCAATCATGTTACACCCTTTCTTTTGGACGATCTCCGTATCGCTTGGAAATTTCCCAGCTTGATGTTTACCACTTAATTGTTTAGCAATTGAAGAAATTTGAAGCTGGATTTTCGTGAACATTCCGTCATACTTCTCAAACCTTTTATCGATCTCTTCATTCGGATTCCTCCTCACCTCTTGATTCACATATCTACTTCCTCCCCCTGCGTATCCCCCTTGACGACTACTCCCTCCTCCTTCCAATTGCATAGGAGGGTTGAGAGCGTTGTTCGGATTTGCATAGAGAAATTTGGGTGGAAACGGTTGGACGGATGATAATACTGTAGGGTTTTAACGTGAACCGAATCACCAAAACCAAACTGAATCGGATCGGATCTATGGATATTGCTCATAATACAAATTCACAAAACCCTAGCATGCTCCTATGAATTTAATACAAGATTGTGGATTTAGGGTTTACCGTTATTCCGTAGTCTCTGAACCGATCTTTCGCGTTTGAAATCCAAACTTCGATTCAACCACGCAATTCGAATTTGTCTGCAGAAACAGAAATTAGCAATCTAATTTCAAGATTAAATTCGAAAATCAGAAAAGAAGAAAAGAAATTTGTTCTCCATATTAGATCTTCAGATCTGTATCCCGGCGCTATTCAGATCTACTACTGGTGAGGACTCCGTAGATCTGTGGCTTGAGCAGGACCAGAATTCGAAAATTCTCCTCCTTTTCTTCTCCAAAATCGGTGCCTCCCTCTCTCTCTAGGTTTAGTGTGTTTCAACTGTGTTATAACTTATGAGAGAGAGCTGTCTATTTATAGACCTAGGGTTTTATCCCTAATGGGCCATTTTGGGCTCAATTCAGCACACTTATTTGGGCCAGACCTGGGACCTAATGCAAATAATAAAGTGGGCCTATAAATTAATTAATTCCCATGTCCACAACCCAGGACACAATTAATTAATTAATATTAATTCTTTTTCACCACAGAATTAATACTGACCTACCCATTTATTACCACGTTGTGAGAACGGGTTGCATTAATTGAGAATCCCCATATTTAAGGTTACCGGACATTCATTAATTAATCGGAGCCTCTGACAAGCTATCACTACAAGTCAAAACAACAGTCAACCCGTGCAAACCCCTGCACCTTTGTTAGGGTTTGGACTCAATCAATATGACTAGATCTTTTATTCGCTGATGTCAGACAGACGAATATATCTCACTGCGGTCCATCACTACGCCACTTATGCGTACCAGCATGTCAAGTAACCAAGACAAGCTACTTATTCCGACAATGCCGCAGCCATCCGGACAGACGTATCCTCACACGCTGTCTCGGCTGTGATTATGGTTTATGTCTCACTAGGTCAAGTGATCATACTGTCTTCTGCGATCTACTACACGCAGCAAAATCATCCCTATTGGTGAGACAAGAGGATACCATTGTTCATACATGTACGATTGTTAATAGATAGGAGAAATAAACCGTTGTATACACATTGTAATAAATGCTTTCAGTATACAAAACCCATCAATCTCCCACTTATACTCAAAGCATAACTAAGCTATTACAGAGTATACAGTTTGTCTATCTAGTCTGCTGTCTTTAACCACTATCAGTGGTCGACATCCACCTCAGACCCAGCTCACGAATATGTCTTTCGTAAACCTTCTGCGGCAAGCTCTTTGTAAACGGATCAGCAAGATTGTCAGCAGTGTCAATCTTCTTAATCAGCACATCGCCCCTCGATACGATTTCTCGTATGATATCGTACTTTCTCTCTATGTGTTTGCTTGCCCTGTGACACCGCGATTCCTTTGAGTTTGCAACTGCACCAGAGTCATCACAATAAATTGTGATGTCCCTCGACAAACTCGGGATCACGCCCAACTCTAAAAGGTAGTTCCGGAGCCACACCCCCTCTTTCGAGGCGTCAGAGGCGGCGACATATTCCGCCTCCATGGTGGAGTCAGCAATGCATTTCTGCTTTGAGCTCCTCCAAGATACAGCTCCACCTCCCAGGGTAAACACATAGCCTGAGGTCGATTTCTTCTCATCCTGGTCCCCTTGGAAATCCGAATCCGTATAACCTACAGGGCACAGATCCTCACTTTGATAAACTAGGCAGAAATTCCTAGTTCTTTTCAAATACTTGAGGATATGCTTCACAGCAGTCCAGTGCGCCTGTCCAGGGTTAGACTGATATCTTGCTACCATGCCCACGGCATAACAGATATCTGGCCTGGTACACAGCATCGCATACATGAGGCTACCCACAGCTGAAGCATATCGTACAAGACTCATCTCGTCTTTCTCCCGCTGTGTCTGAGGACACTGCCCACTAGAAAGACGAACGCCATGTCGGAAAGGTAGCAAGCCTTTCTTGGCGAGTTGCATGCTGAACCGGGCTATCACAGTATCCACATAGGACGCCTGGGATAAGCTCAACATTCTTCTTTTACGATCTTGTGAGACCTTAATCCCAAGAATGTAGCCAGCTTCACCCAGATCCTTCATTTGGAACTGTTCGGATAACCAAACTTGATTTCGGACATCACTCCCTCGTTGTTTTCAAATAGGAGTATGTCATCAACGTATAGTGCAAGGAAGACCACGCTCCCACTGACACAAAGTCGGTAAACACAACTTTCATTTTCCAACTGTGCAAATCCATAGGATTTAATCACATCGTTGAAACGTAAGTTCCACGACCTTGAAGCTTGCTTAAGTCCATACAAGGACTTCCTAAGCTTCCAGACAAGATGTTCTTCGCCCTTGCTTATGTAACCCTCGGGTTGCTGCATATAGATGTCCCTACCTTCTTCAAGGTAACCGTTTAGGAAAGCGGTTTTGACATCCATCTGCCAGATTTTGAGGTCCATATACGCAGCTATGGAAAGGAGTATCCGGATGGACTTGAGCATGGCTACGGGTGAAAAGGTTTCGTCATAGTCAATGCCCTCTTTCTGACTATAACCCTTTGCCACCAGCCTGGCCTTGAATGCCGTAATCTTTCCATCCGCCCCTTTCTTTCGTTTGTATACCCATTTGCATCCTATGGCCCTAAAGCCATCCGGCAAATCAGTTTTCTGGTATACATCCATAGCGGTTATGGATTCTATTTCAGAATCCATGGCGACTTGCCATTTGGCAACATCCTTGTCCTGCACTGCCTCTTCGTAAGTCAATGGGTCAGAGTCCTCATGTCCGACTTCCGGGTTCAAGTCCGAAGACTCACCCACGAACATGTACCTTTCCGGTTGGAAAATAACTCTCCCACTGCGACGAGGCATCGGTGTCGTGTCAGTAGTAGGTGCAGTTACTTATGGTCCTGCACCTTGCACTGAAGAACGTGTCTGTGGTGCTGTACCTCTCACAGGTGCACCCACATCTACACGTTCCCTTTCCCTTGGAATTGCATTCTCGTTCTCAATTTCTTGAAGAACGATATCACTCCTTGACTTGTGATTACTCACATACTCGTCCTCCAAGAATCTAGCATTGGTGCTAACAACGACTCTTTGACTCTCAGGACAGTAAAAGTAACCACCTTTCGTTTGCCTGGGATACCCTATGAATAGCATTACTTTTGACCTGCTTTCTAATTTATCAGGTTCCTTCGACAGTACGTGTGCCGGACAGCCCCATACTCTAAACTTGCACAAACTAGGTTTGCGACCAAGGAAGAGCTCAGAAGGCGTCTTAGGAACTGATTTAGAAGGCACCACATTAAGCACGTAAGCTGCTGTCTCCAATGCGTAACCCCAAAATGAAATTGGTAAGTTTGCATAACTCATCATTGATCTTACCATCTCTAGAAGAGTCCTATTTCTTCTTTCAGCTACACCGTTTTGCTGTGGAGTACCCGGTGCAGTCCATTGGGATGTAATCCCATTTTCTGACAAATATTGCAGGAACTCGTTACCGAGGTATTCGCCACCACGGTCAGATCGCAGCGACTTGATAGTTTTCTCGACCTTTTTTTCTACTTCAGCCTTAAACTCTTTGAATTTCTCAAAGCATTCAGACTTGTAGCGAAGCAGGTAAACGTATCCGTACCTTGAGTAATCGTCAATGAAAGTGACGAAGTACTCGTACCCTCCACGAGCCTGCGTGGACATCGGTCCACACAAGTCAGAATGGATCAACTCCAACACATCCTCTGCTCGAGACTGACTAGCCTTGAAAGGCCTAGTAGACATCTTGCCCTCGATGCAGGATTCGCAGACTTGATAAGGTACAGCTCGGACTATGTCCAATGTACCGTCATCTGCAAGTCTTTGAATCCGCTTCAAGTTGATGTGACCAAATCTCAAGTGCCAGAGATATGTAAGATCCTCATCAGAAGAAACGAGTTTTCTCTTCCTAGGATTATCAATTACGGATGAATTACATGCAATGCTTGCGAAAGACTTATGATTACAGTTAACAACATAGAGAGAATTATTCAGCATTCCACGACAGATAACACCGTTATTACTAATGATAGAAACACCACTATCAAAAATAACTGAATATCTATCAACATACAGTTTGGAAACTGAAATAAGATTCCGCCGTAAATCCAGCACATACAAAACATCTCTCAATGTTAAAACAGAATCGTCAAAGTACAAGGTGAAATCTCCAATGACAGTTGCACTCACTTGTGCTGCGTTCCCCATTGAGATAGTAACCTCGTCATTCTTCAGCGCTCCCCTCGGTGTGAACCCCTGCAAAATATAACAAACATGATCAGTAGCTCCAGTATCCACTACCCACGAATGAGTAGAAACCGATGCTAAACATGTTTCCGTTACAAATGCAAATGACGTACCTTGACCTTTGCTTCCGCATGCCTTCTTACTTGAAGTGACACCAACCCTCTTCATTTCATTTGACTTCCTCTCACGTGATCTGCGATCAATCATATTCTTGCACACAGTATGAACCACATCTTTCAATGTGCCCAGGCTGTGCTCAAGATCTGATAACTCAGACTCCCATAAAGGCACGAAGGGTTGTCCTGCTATGAGATCAGTAAGCAACTCCTTGAAAGAGTACTCACTTCTCTTAGCTACATCCTTCTTAAAGTCATAGAAAGAAATCGGCAATGAGTTCAGGATAATATCGATCTTGGCCCGATCGCTGATATTTCCACCTCCACATGTGAATCGTTTCATGGTGTTATCCATGATCATCACATGCAGTGTCACCGAACTGCCATCAACCATTCTCTTACAGACAAGGTCTCTAACAAGATCACAGTTGACAGTTCATTCCACTTCACCATATGTACGCACCAAGTCCATCCAGTTTCCTACAGAGCTAGCATAGCCCATGTATTTCAGTTTTAATTCTCTAGACAGATTATCTGAAATCAACCTATAGGTAAATTCCTCAGATACCATCCATCTATCATAGAAATCAATCTGATCTCTGGAACCACTACGTTCATACTCAGCAAGTGGCATCATAGTGAGAACAAACATGTGTTGCTTAGTCAGGAGAATATATTCAATGCAATATCTCCACTCATGGAAGTTCGGACCAGTAAGAGGATTGAGAGCAAGTATATGATCGACAGTAGACATAGACATATCTGAAACAATAAAGAATCTTAAATAAGAACATACATGTTGAACTTCGAAAACAAATGCATTGAAAACCTTTTAATAAATCAATTACAAATGTTTTTCACTAATTGCCCAAGAGTTCCCACCGCAAGCTACACTCGTAGACGTTTACGATGTCACCCTCAACCAGAACTGCGGGTTTTAAGCCCCAATTCATTTAATTTCACTACCATGTCAGAAAGCTTTTGACACTAGAAATTAATAATTAGTGAAAGCCTTAGACCAAGCCATCCTTACAAGAACAGGGATGCGATTCATGCATTATATTCTAAGATGCTTCTAAGCGATTAACCACAAATTTAACTCCGGCCAAAAGAGACAGTTTAGCATGGCACGTAACCATACCGCACAGCCCTTAAAGCTTTTGTTATCTTTAATTTAAATCAATCCTAGAATACTTGTGAAAGAGGTCTATGCAAGCTACACTCGTAGACGTTTACGCAAAGCCCTCCCACTATTCACATGATTTAAATTGTTTGTCTAGAAATCCCAACAACCGTACCCATGCACCTCCGGGAACTAGCAAGCTACACTCGTAGACGTTTACTAGAACGAGAGATACACTTACAGCCTAGGACCGCTTTGTGGAGGTCTGTTGATTTTAATTAAAAAATCCGCTTAGTATTTTTCTTTTAAAAGGTTTCTTTATGCGCACACATAATTTCTTTTTGTCATTATATTTCCCAAATTTTTGCATGTAATTAAACAAGCCCAAAAATTCCCAAAATATAATCCAACAAAAGAAATTAATCACATAAGCATGCTTAGAAAGCTGTAAATAATAAAAGCAGTAAATCATGTTTTTCCTATTATCTACACATGCTTACTTGCGCACATAAATAAATCACATATCATACGAGGACAATTAAAACAAACAAAAATTCCTCGTGGCCCCAAAAAAATAGAAAATAAAATTCTATTCTATTACAATTTGAATTTTGAATCAATTTGAATAAATCCAAATCTTTTCAAATCTTTCCAAATCTTCAAGGGCCTCCAAATCTTCAACCACCAAATCTTTTGAGATTTAGGTATTTGTGATATGATGATTTGCCCTAACCCTAATGCAAACCCTAGGGTTTACACAGGATTGCACAAACCATCAAAACACGAGCCACCGCCGCAGGGACAGCAGCCGCCGACGACAGCCACCGCCACAACCGCCGCCGACCGTGCGCAGCGCGTTTCCGCGCGCGCCGCCGTGTGCCGTTGTGCTGCCCGCGCCGTTGCCTGCCTCTGCCCGCACCCGCCGCCGCCGTCCGCCGTTCACGCGCGCACGGCCTCCTGCCGCCGCCATGCACTGCCCTTCGCCGGCTCCGTCTTCGTTCTTCGTCCTCGACCCGTTCAATTAAATAAATTTGAAAATTACAGAAACTATTCTATTACAATTTTCAAATCTACACTAATCATGGATTTTCTCATGATTTTACAAAAACAATTCAGCCCTACACGGATAAACCACCGCGGGCTGAATCAACGGGTTGCCACGAGGAACAAAAACCAACATCCATAAAAATAAATTCATACATGCATAATTTGAATTTAATTATGAACAACAGAGCCATAAATCAGAAACCTGGCTCTGATACCAATTGTAGGGTTTTAACGTGAACCGAATCACCAAAACCAAACTGAACCGGATCGGATCTATGGATATTGCTAATAATACAAATTCACAAAACCCTAGCATGCTCCTATGAATTTAATACAAGATTGTGGATTTAGGGTTACCGTTATTCCGTAGTCTCTGAACCGATCTTTCGCGTTTGAAATCCAAACTTCGATTCAACCACGCGATTCGAATTTGTCTGCGAAAACAGAAATTAGCAATCTAATTTCAAGATTAAATTCAAAAATTAGAAAAGAAGAAAAGAAATCTGTTCTCCAGATTAGATCTTCAGATCTGTATCCCGGCGCTGTTCAGATCTACTACTGGTGAGGACTCCGTAGATCTGTGGCTTGAGCA
>JAPKLW010009623.1:0-12056 GCA_026898455.1 Plectranthus barbatus | reverse complement strand
TATGATATTGCAAGTTTAAGTACAAATTGGATTCAGAAGGTAAAAGAATTGACCTTGTCGTTCATGAGCCAGGTGCTGGTTTATCCTTTTCACTGTCTGCTGATTTGTTCTTCTGAATGTCAGCAAACTTCTCCATGGTAAATTTCATGAAGTTCTCCAGAAGGGCTGCTCCTGTTTCTCTTTCAGCAGCCTCACGTTCCAGTTCTTTAGCCAGCTTCTCTTGCTCCATAGCAATCTTCTGCAATTGAAGTTCATGTTCCTTTTTCTGCAATTCTAACTTAGCTTCATGTTCTTTTCTTTGTAGCTCTAGTCTAGCTTCTAGTTCTTTTTGTCTCAACTCTTCCTTTTCTTCTTCTTCTTTTCTCCTTATTTTCTCTGTCCTTATGGCTAACTCCACCTCATTTTTCTTTCTTCTTTCCTGGTCAGCCTTTCTTCTTTCTTCTTTCTTCCCCCTCTTTGATTGCAGCCAAAAAGTTTGTGCCATAGGCCACAACCGTGTCTTCGAGGGTAGTCTTGGTGTCTGCTAAATCCTTTTGAACAACTTCAAGACTTATCCTATTCTCAGAAATAGCTAGCTTGTTTTCAGCGATCTCTGATTGGACATGAGATACATCTCCCTGTATCTCATCAACTTCTCTTCTTAGATTAGCTGTTGCCCCTGATATTCTTTCATCAATGGTTACTTGTAAGTACGAGTCAAAGGCAGCAGCCATATCAGCATTCATTTGAAAGACCATCTGTATGGAAGAGATAGGAGTGGCATTGAAGGAAGTAGTCGTGACAAGTTCTCGACTTGTTGGAATATATGGTTGTTGTGCGTGACTGTTATTTGCAGCAACATACTCCTGATAGCATAATTCCTCATGCAATATCTGACGGGCTGCATCCAGAACTTGTGTGGTCTCCTGGATAGTTTGAGCTTCAGCTTTCTGAGCTTCCTCAATTATGTCATGAATATCAATGTCCAGGAACTTAACCAACAACACATCATGAGAGTCAAATTTCAGAGCAGCACGCTCAGTGGCCAGTGCCTCTCTTCGAGCCTTCCGACGCTCCTCTTGTTGCGATTCATACTCCAACTGACGTTTCTCGTAGGCAACAGCAGCTTTTGCCTGTCGTTTGGACAATTCGACTCTAGCATCAGAGTATCCATCAGGTACGAAGGTAGACTTGGGTAACCCAACAGTTTTCGAGAGGGAACGGTGTTCTCGGATGGCTTGAAGTCTGCACATCACTTGCTTATCCGAGAATTGTTTCATCTTTGGAACTTGATCAATCCAATCAAAGCACCAACGTTCCTCACATCTCCAGAAGTTTAATCCTTTAGCTGCAATGCATATCATCCTCTCTTCGAAACAGAGTTGATACATAATATAATCAAACTTCTTCCACCGACAGAACTCTTCTGCCAATAGGCGTCCTTCAGGTATTGACTCATCCAACTCACTGTAGAATAGATCTGCTATTGCTCTTTCTGTTTCAGAATCAACAAACTGCTCTATTTCTTCAGCCATAGGTCCTAAATCGGAATTAGGTACATCTTTGGGATGAACCTTTGCACTCCATTGAGTAATTCTTCGGAGTCCATAGCGACGTCCTGGCAGCCCATTGAGGGGTACTCGAAGAATAGCCTCTGATTCTGTGGTTTCTTTCCTTAGGAACTTTGCATTGTAAATTTCTTCAGCTTCTCCATCGGAATCAGATTCAGAGATGCAAGATGATTCAGGTTCAGTGAGGTGAGAATCATTTTCTTCTAGTTGAGGCATTTCAGCACCTAACTGCTCTTCTAATGTGTTAGCAGATTGATTACCAACGAGTGTTTCCTTCGAATGTTCTGCGAGAGGTGTTTGCACCGGCAGTTCTGCTAACATACTTTCGTCTGGTTTTCCTTTTGATGAACCAGAATTGATGAGTGATTCGACTTGATCTTCAATATTTCGAATCGCACTAGATTCTGCATCATTTCTTCTGCGAAACTTTTCCCGGGGGTAGTGAGTTTCATTGAATGCTCCAGATGCCAGCCTTTTTGTGAATTCTGTATCTGATAATTCTTCTTCTTCAATGTTAATCTGCTGATCAGGTGATTGATTGAGAATTGATTCTTCTGCTGAATCAGCCTTTCCTTTTCCTTCGCAGCTTTTTCTGCTAGGTAAAGTGGATCAGCAGTCGAATCGTCTGTAGCATCCCTTATGATAGCATCTGCTGACGTATCTGTTATTTCTTCATTCTCTGCTGGATTTTGATTTTCTCTAGCATCATGCCTTTCTTCCAATGGATGATTTATGTGCTTTGCAGATGTTTCATTAACTATGCTAGCCTCGACTCCTCTGCTAACTTCTTTAGCAACTTTCTTCTGGGCCATAAACTCTTCAGCAGCTGATTTGACTCGTTCGAAGTTCCTGTCTCTGCCTTCGAATGTCAAGTTACTGATGAACTTTTGATAATCTTTCTTCTCGATTTCCTTTAGAGTAGCTATGCGCCTCCTCTTTGCTTTTCTTGTTTCCTGACCGTGCTCTTCTGCAGTGCTGAGAGACTCAGGGATGTAGTCTGGATCAGAGGTATTGTCAAAATTGGTCTTACTAGATGTCTTCTCTGCTGTAGTCTCTCTTTCAGCAGTTCTAGCAGACTTGTCTTCTGCCTATGCTTTTTCCATTACTTCCTTGTCAGTCAGAAGTTCCAACCTTCTTCTGGTCTTCTTCTTTGCCTTAGTTGCAGGAGGATTTGTAGCGACTCTCTTTAGTGATTGAATTGGTACTGCCAATGCTCCAATAGTAGTAGGAGGCTGTTCAGCTTCCTTCGAAGTCACGATGTCGTTGATCTGATTGACTGGGAGGTTTCTTAACTTCTCAATCTCCTCGAGATTTTTGAAACACTGATCTGTTTCAGCATTCTTCTTCAATACTGCTAATTCTTCTTCTGTTATGGGAATGGAGTGTTGGAGTCTGGCTACTGCTAAACTAGCTTCATCTGGTTTCTCTGGAGATGTAGGTTTATTCTTGTCTACGTTAGACTTCCCTTTTAACTTCCGAGGATTTCTGATATTGACCGGCTTAGGCTTGTGTCTTGTTACAGGAATGTAGTCGGTAGAAAGAAGTGCAACTCCTCGATCTACTCCTGTGTTAGTAAACAGAATTTCCAAAAGTTTACTTATCTTTAGCCCAAAGTTTACATTCGAGGAGAATGTTCCATCTACCTCCATGTGAGTATTCTTCTTGGCATGTTCTGCCCAGCGTTCAAAGATAAATTCAGCCCAATTACCCTTAACATTGTCATTTAGTGCCATCATCACGGCATATTTCTTAGCAGAGAGCTCTGAATACGATCCAACATCACATTGGAGCATCTTGATTACAATCTCTGCAAGGAGTTTGTATTCTTTTGTCAAGGTGTTGACCTTGAATGTACTTGATTTCCCTTTTTCTCCTGACTTCCTCCAAAGCTTCCATCGTCTCTCTATTTCGGCTATATCATTCACCTTATATTGAGAGATTTTGGCTCCAAAGTTTTGAAGTCCAAAAGTACGAGAAAGTAAATCAGCATTTACTTCTACGATATTTCCAAATACACATGTCTTGAATGATTTCTGATCATCACTCATAACAGCCCTAGCATAAAATTCGGCAACCATATGCGGATGAAATTGATCAGGTTCAGCAGTGAGATACTTTACCAGCAATTCGGAATCAAGGATATTCAAAATCCATTTAGGAAATTGTTTGTTAGCGAGAGGCATGTACATAATCCTGTCTTTCATAATCTGGGCCACTCGTCGCCTATCTGCTGAATGCGTGGACAGCTTCTTCTATCTGGCCATGGTTACCAATTGGTAGTAAGGGATGGACTCATCAATGTCCTCCTTCTTCTCAATGCCGGTGAACTCGGGTGCATGTCGAACATGCAGGGGTGAGCACGTGGTTGAGGGGTAGATAAATGAGGCCTGTTGAAGATTGACTGTCTCTAGGTTCTCGGATGGTGATGATTCGGGATTTAGAGAAGTATTTGTGTCTTGGTGTGAGGAGGTTGAAGAATCTTGATTTGAAGTCATGGTTGAGTAGGTTTTTCTGAGGATTTTGAGAGGGTTTTTCAGAGATGGGGGTGAGGGATTTCTGAAGATTGGTGGGGATTTGAAATCTAAATATGGTGTAGAGGATTTCGGAGTACGAGGAGAAATTGACGACGAGGATTGAAATCACTTTAAATTCAATCAACGGTTGGGGTTGAGAGTTAGATCGTGGGTATAGCCACGTCCTTCGTAGCTTGTGTGTGGATGACGTGTCACAATCTGATTTGTAGCCGTCGTCTGGACGCATTAAATGTTTCTCCATGTTGAAAAGCAAACGTCCCTCGTCTGATTTGAGATTTTCAGCAGCCAAGATGGATAAAATTAAGCAGATGCTACCACGTATTTCATGGTATCATCATAATAATCTCCGACATTGCTTTTCATGCATGATCGTAATCTCTTCCGATTTGACCTTTGCATTAATGTGCTACTTCACTCCTACTCAGCGACTCTTCGACTTCCGAGATGAGCAGTTACCAAGGGTTCTTTTTTAAATAGCATAAGCAGGCGATGCATTTGATACGACTTCTTGCAACTCTTGTTTTTCTTCTCACAAAATTCACTAATACAAAGATATGGAGCAGACTCAATCTCTCTTCGTTCCTCGCCATAGAATTCTCTGTGATTCTGGTCTTTATGAGGAATATGAGACAGAGTACCACATAGCAGAATGGATCATGTCCAGTCTTCATGCTTGTGGTGTGGCTAAATTCATCTCTTTGACTCCTCATGCATTTCATAGAGAACATCTTCAGTTCTTCGTCCGACAAAGTCAGCCCATTGGAGACTCCATTGTCGGTGTCTTCAGGAACCAGTTGGTGAGATGGACCGTGGACATTTTTGCGTCGGAGTTTGGCTTGCCGAGAGGTCCAATGTCTGTGTTGGATTATCGCAGAAATGAAACCGCTCCAGAGTGGACTTCATGGATGAGATGGAGGCGTTCTGCTGATCTGGAGTTCTCGCCTACCCCATCAGCGTATGGACTGCAGACTCGCTATCGAGTTCTCTTTGAGATAGTCTGTGGAATGTTGGTGGGAGAGAATCCAGATGACATGATCTTCTCTCGTGAAGTCTGAAAGGTTATGATGGCGATTGATGACCGGACAGAGGTTGACTGGGCGGCGTTTGTCTTTCAAAGGGTCCGACAGAGTGTTCAACATATCCCTCAACTCTACCTTCCCTATGGAATGCCTATAAGTTGGCTGCTAGAACAGAGATTCACCGATCTCACCTTGGGTCCCTCGAACCTTCGAGGAATAGACTTTTATCCCTTTGTGCCTTTCTCGCCCTTTGATTGAATCCTCTGTTGTAATTGTTTTTGATGATGTATATAAGATGATGTCGATTTTTAATTTAGACAAACTCATATAACTGCATTCAATATCGATCATCTACTTGATAGTTGCCTCGATAATCAACTGTGTAGTAGAACTGCTGATTATGTTTCTACTAAGATCATAGCAGATCGATGATTAGTAGCAAAGATAAATATTCTGCCACAAGCATAGCAGATACTACTTTAGAAAGTAGTTAGCAGAGCTCTCATCATCTATTATCGTTTGTAGCAGAGTGACCTTTCCTTAGCAGAGATATCAAGTCTAGCAGAAAATCCATTTGTTAGCATAGACCTAATTTATTAGCAGAGATCTTATTTTCTAGCAGAGACCTTGTCTCTAGCAGAGATTTCAACTCTAGCAGAGGTTTCAACTCTAGCAGAGGTTTTATTCGCCAGCAGAGATTTCATTTGCTAGCAGAGGCCTTGTCTCTAGCAGAGATCTCATTCGCTAGCAGATGGAACGACGATTTTCAGAGTATATTTCTTCAAGCATCGATTGCGTATTCCAAGAATCATTTTGACCGATCTATCATGGCGTCTGCCTATTCGACGAGTGACAGATGATTAATAACTCTGGTAATTTGAATCTGATCAATTCTGACGAGAAGAGTTAAGATTTTTCCTTTATAAATACCCTGATTGTGAGTATCCTTGTTGCCACAACAACTCTTTGCCGAAATACAATCTTTTAAAAAATGGATTCACCAGGTCAATCTCTTGTATTGCGCCGAAACCAGATCCTCCATGAGGTTGGTTTGAATTCTTTGTATGATAACAATCCGGATGTGGCAGAGATCGTCATGTCAAAGTTGAATCACAGTGGATTGACCCAATTTGTTACTGCTACTCCCAGACGTTTCCAGGGTGATATTCTTCGAGAATTCATCAAAGACTGTTCTGTGGAGGGAGATGGTATTTACGGTTTCTTCCGCGGCAAACTCATCTATTGGTCACCGGACGTCTTCTCTCGTCGATTCGGCCTTCCCAGAGGTCCTGGGTCTGTCTTCGACTACCGTGTGACGGACATTGCTCCTGAATGGTCTGCGTGGCAGAGATGGAGACAAGCGTCTTCGTCTGAATTTTCTTTGTCCGTCTCAGCATACGATTTACGCACTCCTTATTGGGTGCTCTTCCGTGTTGCTCATAATATGTTGATGGGGGAGGACCGTATTGACACTTTCTTTTCAAAAGAAATGTGGCAAATCATGATGTCCATTGACAATGGAGTTGACGTAGACTGGGCGAAATATGTCTACAACGGCGTTCAAGATTGTGTCGAATATTATCCGACCGTACCTCTGCTCAATGGAATGCAACTTAGTTGGTTGCTAGAGCAGAGTTTTCCTCAGATAGCAGAAGGGCCAACGAATCTTATAAATGTGGACTTCTTCCCGTTCAGGCCTTCTTCCTCCTAGAATAGCGATCTTGTTGTTTGTAATTTTCCTCTTTTCTTTTGTAATGATATTTTGTCGATGAATGAAAAGGTATATGAAGATTTTACAACTATGTGTTGTTGTCTGTTGTTTGATAACAGACTTCTCAACCAATTTTGCATTTTCAATATTAGCAGAGAACTATAATCTTCAGCAGATGTAATCATCTTCCAGAATAAGTAATAATGTCTTCAAGAAATCCAAGAAATAGAGATAACATTTCTTCTGATGCTCTGTTTCTGATATGCTTGCATTATAGTCCCAGCAAGCTATCTTTTGAGTGACTTGGGTGTCTGTAGCAGCCTTCCTGTGTCTGCTGTGAGCTACTATCAAGTGTTATCATTTAAGACGGCAGATTTCTGTCTTAATCAAAGGATTTGGGATATCCTTTGGTGTCTTCTTTAAGCATTCGTGGAAGAGAACGCCAGAATACTCAGGTAGGTCGATTTGCCATAAGTAGTCTTAACAAGACAGATGGCGTTTCCCCCTTTGTCGAGACTCCTCGACTTTCGCTCCTCTGAATTTTGAATTCATTTGACAGGACACTTTTGGGAGAGTGTTCCCATTATGGATAGAGTCATGATATTCCTATAAATAATGACGCACTTGTATGCTGTAGCTTCATCTTTTCCACTCCTCTTTGCATAGCATTTCCTCCCTCACTTGTTTCAAAATGCATCGTATTACCATTGCTCCAAGTGATCTGCCTGTCACTCGCAACCAGATTCTTCATGAATCAGGGTTGTATTTTAAATATGGTAACAACTGTCGTGTTGCCAACTTCGTTATGGGAGCTCTTAATGAGAGTTGCCTGACCCAGTTTCTGACTACGATGCCGACACGCTATCAGAAATGGGCTCTTCAAAGCTTTATTTTTAGGAGTAAAACTGATGATGATGCTATTTGGAGTTGCTTCGACGATGAAGTGGTTTGCTGTACTCTGGCCCTGTTCTCTCAGAAGTTTGGCCTTCCTCGGGGTCCTACTCGCATCATGGATGTCTTCCGCCATTTGACTGCTCCAGAGTTCGGCTACTGGAATGAGTGGAGGCAGTCTGATAACTTTGGCTTTTCACCAACTCCATCATGTTTGCATTTGAAGGAGGAGTACAGAGTCATTTTTGACATTGTTAGCAATGTCACCTTTGGCGTCCCTGCTGACAATTATGTGTTCAACCCAAGGATTTGGAGGGCTATGATGGCCATTGATGCAGAGATGAAGGACGTTGATTGGGCGGAATTCTTCTTTGATGGAGTGAAGAGATGTATCAATCTCTTTCCTCAATTTCCTCTGCCAACTGCCATGCAGCTAAGTTGGTTGCTTGCGCAGTCGTTCCCTCATCTTGCTTCTGAAGGTATCGCTTTGATGGGATTTGATATTTATCCTTTGAGGGCTCACTTCCCTAACTGTGGTTGAAGAATGCTCTGAGCTCTCCTTCCTTTTGTGTCCATATAAATTTTGTTAGATTCATTGCATATGATGATGTAGAGTTGTGTGTATCTGATAGCCTTTGAACTCTGTAATCTTTCTGTTGAATGAATATGCTGATTTTAGATTCCTTCTTTTCAACTATTTTCATGGCATTGTTCAGCATTTTGTAGCGTCGTAATCTCAAGATATCTTCAACAGGTTGAAAAGATAGCAATCCAGAATATAATAATTATCAATCAAATTGCAGGAATATCCTTATAGAAAGAATGAGAGCTAGGACTCATTCATCCACGTCAGCATCTAATTCCATTAATCCCAATTTCAAGCATAACTCTTTAAATCTGGTTCCTGGAAGGGGCTTTGTAAATATGTCTGCTATTTGATCTTCGGTGCATATATAATGAACATCGATATCTCTCTTCTCTTGATGGTATCGTATGAAATGATGACGAATATCAATATGCTTGGTCCGAGAGTGATGAACATGATTCTTTGTGATGCACATGGCACTATTGTTGTCACAATAGATGGGTACACATTCAGGAGAAATCCCATAATCTTGTAATTGTTGCTTTATCCATAGAATTTGTGAGCAACAACTAGCAGCAGCTACATACTCTGCTTCAGTGGTGGAGATAGCAACAGAGTGCTGCTTTTTGCTGAACCAGCTAATGAGCTTGTGTCCCAAAACTTGACATGTGCCGCTTGTGTTTTTCCTGTCGATCTTACATCCTCCAAAATCAGAATCTGAATATCCACTCAGACCTAGACTGTCTTCTCTTGGATACCAAATTCCTAATCCTTCTGTACACTTCAGATAGCGAACAATTCTCTTGGCAGTGTCAAAATGGGCCTTCTTAGGCTTGGCTTGATACCTAGCACATAATCCCACGACATATGAGATATCTGGTCTGCTAGCGGTGAGATAGAGTAGTGAACCTATGATCCCTCTGTAAAGAGTAAGATTCACATCATCTCCTTCTTTTTCAAGAGCAACAATGCAAGTTGTGCTGATAGGTATGCGCAAGCTCTTGGTCTTCTCCGGACAATATTTGGTGATTAAGTCACGAGCATACTTCTTCTGATGGATGAATATTCCTTCTTTGGATTGATGAACTTGTAGTCCAAGAAGATAGGACATCTTTCCCATCATGCGCATTTGGAAATGGCTAGTCATGAGATCAGAAAATCTATCACATAGATCTTGATTCTTTGATCCAAAGATTATGTCGTCAACATATATTTGAACTAGTAGAATGCTGTCTCCATCCTTGATGCGAAAGAGAGTTTGATCTATCCTCCCTTTTTGAAATCCATTGTTCTGTAGAAACTTAGACAACGTTCCATACCAAGCTCGTGGTGCCTGCTTCAGACCATAAAGTGCCTTCTTGAGCCTGTAGACTTGATTCCCTTGCTCAAATCCCGGAGGTTGCTCAACATAAACTTCCTCCTTGAGCTCGCCATTAAGGAAGGCGCTTTTTACGTCCATCTGCATCACATCAAACTCATGGTATGCAACATATGCCAAGAATAAGCGGATAGCCTCTAGTCTTGCTACTGGGGCGAAGGTTTCATCATAATCTATTCCTTCGCATTGTCTATACCCTTTGGCTACAAGACGTGCCTTGTTCCTTACTACAACACCTGATTCATCTTTCTTGTTATTGAACACCCACTTAGTGCCTATCACACTTTGATGTTCTGGTCTGTCGACTAGTTCCCACACATTGTTGCGTGTGAACTCTGCAAGCTCCTCTTGCATGGCATTCACCCAATCTGCATCTAGCAATGCTTCTTCTACTTTCTTGGGTTCTTCATTAGATATGTAGCAGGCTAGCATGGCATTGCCGTTCCCTTGTCTGGTTAGGATAGGATCATTTACGCTTCCAAGAACACTGTCTAAAGGATGCGCTCGTAGCCATGACGGTCTGATACGTCCTGAAAATTCAGCATCCGGTTCTCCTTCTTGATGAGTGTTGTTTTGATTAGCTTCTACTGCATTCTCCTGAGGTTCATCAGCGGGAACAACTGGTACTCCTTCTTTATCTGCTTCTGGATCTTCATGAATAGGATCGGCATGAGCAGGTATTGTCACGGTTGGAGCTTCAGCAGCAGGTTCCTCCAGGATTGGATTCTCAGCAACTCCTTTGCTAAGATCTTCAGTAGATTCTTCATCTTCTCGATCATCAAGTGCATCAGCAACATCTAAATTCTCATTTAGATATATAGAGGATGGGGCCTCAACATGATCATTAGCATCACCGGCCTGGTCAGCAGTCTGGTCACCTGCTGAGTGCGAAGTTTCTGGATTGACATCAGTCGTAGACCTAATCGGATCAATACTCGTGTTTTCAAAAGATTTTTGAAGAGATTGATTATGGATATCATTGGTCTCATGATTATCATTCCTCTGTTCTTGTCAGCCCTGCGCACTAAAGTAGACTCATCACAAATAACATTACATGTTATTTCCACAAGTTGAGTTATCTTGTTTAACACTCTATAACCTTTGTGAGAAGGGTATCCATATCCCAGGAAAACGCCTTCATCAGATTTAGGTGAGAAAGTGTTAAGTCTCGACTTCCCATTGTTATGGATATAACATGTTGAACCAAAAGTACGAAAGTGTTTAATAGAAGGCTTACGACCATTATACACTTCATAAGGAGTTTTGTTGAATCTGCCATTAACTGCACTCCTGTTCTGAGTGTAGCAAGCAGTCACGATAGCTTCTCCCCAGTACTTTCCACTGAGTCCTGAATCAGCAAGCATGGACCGTGCTGCTTCCTTCTGTGTTCTGTTTCTTCGTTCTGCTAGTCCATTTTGCTGTGGGGTTCTAGCAGTGGACTTCTCATGATGAATTCCAGCCTCAGCACAAAAGTCCATTAGAATTCCATTACAGAATTCCGTTCCATTATCTGATCTAATTCTTTTAACTGTAACTTCCTTGTTGTTCTGCTCTTTGAGGATCAGTTCAGGTAGCAGGATCTTTACTTCGTCTTTAGTCTTTAGTAGTTGAACCCAAGTATACCTGGAGAAATCATCAACAACCACAAGTGTATATATTTTCTTATTAACTGTGGGTGGTGTGACAGGACCAAACAGATCCATGTGTAGGAGTTCGAGAATTCTCCCTGAGGTATCCTTTTCTGGATTTGATTTGAAGGATGCCTTTGTTTGTTTGCCTTGTTGGCATGCTTTGCACACTCCTTCCTTTCGGAAAGATTCAGCAGGCAGTCCTTCAACTAGCTTGTGTTTGGCTAGATGATTGATCGTCTTGAAGTTCAAGTGAATTAATCTTTTATGCCATAGCCAACTTGTTTCCTCTTTGTTAAATGCCACGAAGCATGAATCATGTTGACCACTTTGCCAATCAACCACATATAGTCCACCCTTGCGGATGCCTCTAAGCTTCACTTCACCTGTAACCTTATCAACAATATCACAGCCAGAGTTAATGAAATAAACATTGTATCCATTTTCACATAACTGGCTTATGCTCATTAAGTTATGTTTAAGGTTCGAAACAAGAGCAGCATTAACAATTCAAATTCCATCTTGTTCTACACATCCTCTTCCAATGACTCTTCCCCTGCTGTTATCACCAAAAATAACTGAGGATCCATAGACGCTTTGTAAATCTGAGAATAAGTCTGCTCGACCAGTCATGTGCCCTGAGCAGCCGCTATCAAGAATCCGTTCATCTGGAGATCTTGACTCCTTCACTCTTGGATTCTTCTTCTGCAAGACAATTAAGAGAAGGATTTAGGTACCCGTTTAGTCTCGGGTCCTGCA
>JAPKLW010009622.1:0-12059 GCA_026898455.1 Plectranthus barbatus | reverse complement strand
TGAATCTCTCACTTGCCCACATAAGTTTGATTTTCAAATCAGAAACCGTAAAAAGATTGTGAGAGAGTGGGCGGCTGTAGATCCGGTAGCGTATCCTCACCAGATTTCCGGATCGAGCAAGGGAACAGATCAGAAGATCAGATCTGTAGGAACACCATCGTTTTGATCGATTCCAGATCCAGATCTGCACCATCTTCATTGCCATCATCGATCTAGATCTATAGATCAGTCCTTGGAGCCTCAGGTATTCCTTCGAATCTACGAATTAAATTAAATAGGAGCATGCATAGGGCATTCACTGTTTGTCATGATATTTATTTTGATATCCATAAATCGAATCCGGAGTTTTAATAAATGGCGATTCATGTCGCCTATTGTAGACTCAGTTCCTACACGTGAGCCCTAGGGCTTGCCACGTCGCACGCGCCCTGTCGCTCCGTAGGCCGCACGCCACCATACCGGCTACCGCCTACCTTGCCCCTTCGCGCCAATGGCCTTGCCCGGAGCCGCCAAACCCCGGCCCTACCGATTGTGGCCGCGAGGCCCCCGCCTGCGTGCGCGCTCGCCGCGCGCCCTGAAACCCTAGGGTTTTCGCGCGACTGCGCCATCTGCCTTGCCTGACCGCCGTGCATGGCCATGCTGCCGTGCCAGCGTTGTCATGTGTCCTTGTGCGGCTCTTCGTTCTTCGTTCTTCATTTTCTTCGCGTTCTCATTCTTCGTTTTACAGATTTAATTTTGAAAATAAAATATTACATTTAAAATATCTAATTACAATCTAAAAATCTAAATCTAACCACGGATTTATCTTGTGGGTGAAATACGAATCCATATAAAAGGGTGGATTAACCCTAGAACCATGAGGACTAAAAAACATAAATGTACGACATTTATGATTGGTTAATATACTGGGAATCATAAATGTTTATGTTCATCTCCTGTCTGAATTAACAAACATGTGTCGCCAACGCAATTATCCTCTTATGCGGTGTGTAGAAGATCACGGAAGATCGTATGAATCGTTTGATCTAGCGAGATATAAATGGTTATCACAGCTAAGACAGTTCCAGGATAAACTGTCAGTGTTGGCTGCAGCATACGCAGTAATGAACATCTTATCTTTGATGGCTTTGTATGCTGGTGTGCGGCACGCATTGATAAAGACCTAAGTTGAGATTGATTTTTTTATCTGGCATTAAAAGAATCTAGATCTCTATGGCTTGATGAGATCCTAAGCCTACATGAACGTACAGAAGTATATGCACATTGTGTATTACTTTGAGTTGCAGTGAAAGGCTCTAGTTGAGCTTGTATATCTGTATGTTGGGTAATAACAGTTTGTGTATGACTGTCTGGTATTGGAACTAGGTAACCAAACCCAGTATAGGATGGTGACATTCCCTGAACAGCTCAAAAGGTTCATTATGCTAAGTCCTGCAGGCTGATTAGGTTCAAGCAGAAGTGAAAAAGTTTGAGTGGATTGATTCAGGATTATAAGATGTTAATTAATTAAATAGCTTGTCAGAGCTTAAATTAATTAACGAATGTCTGTAACCTTAAATGTGGGGATATACCAAGCCCATGCAACCCGTACCTCAAAACGTGGTAGCAAATAGGTAGGACAGTATTGATTTTATGGTTGAATGAATCAATATTAATTAATTAATTATATTATGGGTTGAATATGGGAATTAATTAATTGATAGGCCTTATTTGCTATTTGGATTCTGGTGGTCTGGCCCATTAAACTCAAGCCCAGTAGAAGTCCAGTATTTTCCTATAAATATGCCTCAGTTCCTCAGATCTCAACACACCACAAGCTCATAAGTTGCTTACAGCAAACCAGAATTTGGGAGCTGTGGTGATCGACTAGATCTGAGAACGAGGAGGAGGATGAAATTCTTCTTCTCAACGGGGCAAGGAATCTGAAGGGAATCTTCACCAGATATTCAGATTGAGTTGGGATACAGATTAGATCAGGAGGATTTTTCTTCTCTCTCTCTCTCCTTGTTTTTTGAAAATAATTAATTTATTTTCATAAGATTTATTTCCTCAATCTGTTAGGAATTAAATCTTTTTGCATGTGAAAGATCAAGAGGAATCTCCGCGCACTCATTCTTCTGGGTTTTGCAATCCAGGTATTCCGCATAAACCCCCTTTTGCATATTCAATAGGAGCATGCTACGATTAATCATAGGCATAGCAATTTATTTTGATATTCCAATTAACGATCCTTGGCAAATGGACTTCGTGATTCAGTTCACGAATCCCTTCAGTCTCGTCATAGTCTACACCTTATTTTTTATTAAAACCCTTCGACACCAGCCTTGCTTTGAAAGCTGTAATTTCACCATTCACTCCTTTCTTTCTTTTATATACCCATTTGCAACCTATGGTTGGATAGCCATCTGGCAAATCAGTTTTCTGGTATATATCCATAGCCGTAATGGATTCTATTTCTGAATCCATGGCTATTAGCCATTTGTCTGCATCTTTTTTAGATATTGCCTCATCATATGTCCGGGGGTCGGTATCATCTAGTCCGCTTTCCAGGATCATGTCAGAAGATTCTCCCATGAACATGTACCTTTCTTGTTGGTGGACAACCCTCCCACTGCGATGAGGCATCTGAGCCGTGTCAGTAGTTGGCATAGTACTCGTTGTCCCATGCCTTGCATTAATGGGAGTGTTGGTATTCCCTCACCTATCACATATGGATTTACCAATACACTGGGCTTTCCTGATGGAATTGCTTCATTATCCCCAAGCTCGTGGAGAATAATTTCACTCTTCGATTTGTTGTTTAATACATATTCGCCCTTCAAGAATCTTGCATTGGTACTGACAACCACTTTTTGATTCTCATGATAATAAAAGTAACCACATTTCGTTTGCCTTGGATATCCTACAAACAGCATCAACTTACACATACTTTCTAACTTATCTGGTTCCTTTGTCAGCACATATGCTGGACAACCTCAAATCCTCATTCTGGTTAAACTTGGCTTTCGCCCATACTTGAGTTCCTGAGGCATTTTAAGAACTGATTTAGAAGGTACCAGGTTAAGCAAATAGACCGTTGTCTCCAAGGCATATCCCCAAACCAAAATTGGCAAGCTTGCATAACTCATCATTGACCAAAAAATTTCCAAAAGAGTCATAGTCCGCCTTTCCGCTACACCATTTTTTTTTAGGGGTTCCTGGTGTAGTCCGCTGGGATGTAATCCCGTTATCTGACAAGTATTTTAAGAAACCTTTACGGCACATTGCTCATCTCATCTTTCTTCTTTTATTTCACCAAACACTGATCATTGGAAAGATGTACGCCATGTCGAAAGGGTAATAGACCTTTCTTGGTAGTTTGTATGCTGAAACTGGCAATCACAGTATCCACATATGATGCTTGAGACAAGGCCGAAATCCTTTTCTTGCGCTCCCGTAATACTTTTACCCCTAAGATGTATCCTGCCTCCCCAAGGTCCTTCATATGAAACTGTTCGGATAACCACCCCTTTATGAATGACAATACTTCCACATTGTCGCAAATTACGGAATATCATCTAAATAAAGTGCAAGGAACACCACACTTTCGCTGACACATAGACGGTACACGCAACTCTCGTTTGAACATTGTGAAAATTCATAGGATTTAATAACTTCATCAAAATGTAGATTCCATGACCATGAAGCTTGCTTAAGTTCATACAGCGACTTCCTTTCTTTTGTATACACATTTGCACCCTATGGCTCAATAACCATCTGGAAAATTAGTTTTCTTGTAAATATCCATAGCCGTAATGGATTCTATTTCTGAATCCATGGCGATCAGCCATTTTTCTTCATCTTTATCAGATATTGCCTCATCGTATGTCCAGGGGTCGGTGTCATCTAGTCCGCTTTTCGGGATCAAGTCAAAAGACTCTCCCACGAACATGTACCTTTCTTGTTAGTGGACAACCCTCCCACTGCGACGATGCATCTGAGCCGTATCTTTAGTTGGCATAGTACTCGTTGGTCCCATACCTTGTATTGATGGCAGTGTTGGTATTCCCTCACCTATCACAGATGGATTTACCAATACACTGGGCTTTCCTGATGGAATCGCTTCATTATCCCCAAGCTCATAGAGGATAATTTCACACTTGGATTTGTGGTTTCTTACATATTCGTCCTCCGATAATCTTGCGTTGGTACTGACAACCACTTTCTGATTCTCAGGACAATAAAAGTAAATACCTTTCGTTTGCCCGGGATATGCTACAAACAACATCAACTATTGCAAGCCACACATGTGGACGTTTACAACAAAACACTTAACCATACTGCATCTTTCAATTCCAGTCCTTTATTTCCAATCAATGCCAGGGTTCCTTAGACAAATGGAATTAATAATTGGAGACTAACATATGACCATATTATCCTACTGAGCAGGGACAACATAAATGAGTTATACTATAGACAATATCTAAGCTAGAATACCCACCAAAGCCAACCTTCCCATATAAGGATCTTCTAGAACCACACTTGATCTCTTATAATATGGTTGTCTCATTTAATTTAATCCCTAGAGAACTTATGAAAACTCCACACGCAATCTACACATGTAGACGTTTACGTATGAGCTCCCACTTCTCACATGAACTAAATGTTTGTTTTAAGAAATCTCATCTATTAGAACTTATGAATAATAAATTAATTAATCTATAAATGTAGACATTTACCTAATAAATTACCCAATTCCAACAAAGGATTGCTTTGTAGAGGTCTTATTAAATAATAGGACTAGTAATTTTAAATACATAAGGTTCAATTGCACAGATTATTTTATGTAGCAATAATTATAACATTGCTAAAATTCTATCATGCCATGCATGAACCCCGAATTTATATTTATAATTAATTTCATAAAATAAATCACATAAGCATGCTTTTAAAGCGGTAAATAAAAGCATTAAGTGTGCTCCTATTATCTACAATATGTTTGTATGTTGCGCAATTACTATAAACACATATATAATGCGAAGACAAATAATAAAGCAAATAAAAAATGTCCTTGTGGCCTCATGATACAAAATTGAGAAATAATTCTATGTATTACAATTGGAATTATTTCACAGATCTTCCACTGGGCTCCCACTACTTGGACTGTGATCAAACTTTATTTTCTGAAAACTGGGCCTCCAAGATTTGATCCATCAGAAAATTAGACAATTGGGCCAGTTAACCAAATCGCGGGCCCGTGCACACATTGCAAGCTCGATATGCCGCAAGAACTTAGTTCGACTGGCCACCACCAGCGAACCACCACCGCCAGCAACTCACTGCTGCCATGAGTCTACGGGAATCGTGTAGCAGCCATGCATGCACGTCGCATGGTTGTAGCCCGCAAATCTACCACCCCGATCGTCACCCGCCGCTGCCTCTGGCCTGCGCCCCCGTCAGCCAATATCGGCAACCTTCTTATCCATCATCAGCCGCCCGCAGCTTGTCGGAGAAATGCACAGGGAGCGTGGTTCCAGATTCGTGCGTGCAGCACACAAACCCTAGGGTTTGCAGCGCCGCCGCGCACGACAGAATTGACATCGGCCGCCCCCAGCCCACGTCATCCCTCCCCCGAGCCACTGCGCCTCACCACCACCCCACCGATGCCATCCGAGGAGCACGAGCTCGCCACCGATGAGCGCGCGCAGGGTGCCTGCGTGTGCACGTGAAACATAGGGTTCTGCCATGTCGCACGCAACTCCTTGTGCTTAGGCTGCCACTGCATATCGTCCCGGTTGAGCCTTTGCCTCCCTGTGTCACCGTCCCATCACGCACACGTATGCCGTGGTGGAAACCCTAGGATTTCACAGCTGCTGTGCCGCCGTCGTGGCCTACCGCGCGCTATCGTCGCCGTGCCCCAGTTGTGCACGACCATCGTGCACGGCCTGTTGCCGTGCCTGCGCTGTCGTGCGTCGTGCTGCATCCCTTCGTTCTTCGTGTTCTCCATGTTTTTCTGTTCTTCATTTTATTTTACAGATTTGAATTGTAAATTGAAAATTTCAAGGAAAAACATCCTAATAAAATTTAAAATATAAATCTAACCACAAATTTATCTCATGGGTGAAAAACAAATCCTTATAAAAGGACAAATTAACCCTAGAACCACGAGGAACAAAAACACATTCATGCAATTCAAACACAATTCATGCATTCATTCAATAATAATTATCATGCTAATCATAGGCAATTTTATTTTTCGTGATAGAGCCAATTAATAAACCTCACTCTGATACCAATTGAAGGGATTTGAGAACTGAATCACTTAATCCGTTAGCTGAGATCGTTAACCGAAATATCAAAAATAAATTGCTACGCCTATGACTTATCCTAGCATACTCCTATTGATGATGCATAAAGGGGGTTTTTGCGGAATACCTGGATTTTAGAAACCAGAAGAACGAGTGCGTAGATATTTGATCCTCGATCATTTTCCCGCTCACCAAGATTTATTCCAAACAGATTAAAGAATTAAATCTTTGAAAATTAATTAATAATTTTCAAAAATAGAGAGGGAGAGAAGAAAGAACACGATCCTCCTGATCTAATATTCTGATCTGTATCCTAACTCTAATCCGAATATCTGGTGAAGATTCCCTTCGGATTCCTTGCCCATTTGAGAAGCAGAATTTCCTCCTCGTTCTCAGATCTTAGTCGATCACCATAGCTCCCAAAATACGGGTTTTCTGTGTTGCAACATATGATCTTGTGGTGTATGTGATCTAAGAACGTGAGGCCTATTTATAGGAAATTCTGGACTTCTATTGGGCATGAGTTTTCATCGGCCAGACTAGGGACCAGAATGCAAATAGCAAATAAGGCCTATCAATTCATTAATTCTCATATTTAACCCAGAATATAATTAATTAATTAATATTGATTCATTCCATCAGTGAATCAATATTGGCCTACCTATTTGCTACCACGTTTTGAGGTACGAGTTTCAAGGGCTCGGTATATCCCCACATTTAAGGTTACAGACATTCGTTAATTAATTTAAGCTCTCACAAACCATTTAATTAATTAACATCTTATATTCCTGAGTCAATCCAATCAAACCTTTTAACTTATGCTGGAATTAATCAACCTGTAAGACTTTAGCATAACAAACCTTTTGAGCTGCTCACGGAATGTCACCATCCTATACTTTATGTGGTTACTTAGTTTCAGTAGCAGACAGTCATACATGGACTCCTATCACCCAAGATACATATATAAGCTCAACTAGATCCTCCCACTGTAACTCAAAGTGATACACAATCCGAGTATACTTTTGTACCTTCATTTGGGTTTAGGATCTCATCAAGCCATAGAGATCAAGATTCTTTTAATGTCAGATAAAAAAATCAATCTCAACTTAGGCCTTTATCAATGCATGCCCCACACCAGCATACCAAGCCATCCAAGATAAGATGCTTATTACTGCGTATGCTGCAACCTACACCAACAGTCTATCCTGGAATTGTCTCACTTGTGATAATCATTTATATCTCGCTAGGTCAAACGATCCATATGATCTTCCATGATCTACTACACACCGTATGATCTCCCTATCGATGAGATAAGAGGATAAGAGCATTTTTTACACATGTTTGTTAATTCAAACAGGAGATGAACAAACAACATTTATGATTCCCAGTATATTAACCAATCGACCTTGTGCATAGTATACCAATCATAATGCTTTCATTATATAAATCCATCAACGTTGACGTGG
Organism: Plectranthus barbatus; assembly: GCA_026898455.1. Lineage (NCBI taxonomy): Eukaryota > Viridiplantae > Streptophyta > Magnoliopsida > Lamiales > Lamiaceae > Plectranthus > Plectranthus barbatus. The sequence goes on along the minus strand of JAPKLW010009622.1, from coordinate 4,306 downwards.
TGCATCCTTTGTAAATGCCCTCGGGGAATGGTTTCATCCTGGTACCTGGTGATCAGCCCCAGCCTCCGCCTGCCGTGAGCCCCAATGCCTCTTCCGCCGCCGATTCGCCCGTGGTTGCCGACCCTGACGCACCTGGGTTTGATGTTGCTGACTCTGCACCGAAACCTCCCGGGGCTCTGCCCTAATTTTTAAAAAATTATGCCTTGAAACAATTTATTTTCTCTGCACAAACAAATTTTAATTTCCTGCTCTTGAAAAATTTTAGATTTCTACACTTTTGTTTTTGTTTTTCTTTAAGGGACGACTGTTTGATAGATGCCCCCCCTCGTAAAGGAAGTTTTTGTTTTTGCATCTCATGCCCCTTCATGCTACTTGCCCTCCTTATTTGTTGATTGATGCTTCTATATTGTCTTTATTGGTGTTGTGTGAAACACCGAGCTATTAGAAAGCATGCGTAGGATTCGAAAGTGAATATTACCCTTTTGTTGTGTCAATCGCTTTGATCATGGCTTATTAATTTGTTGTTGATAGTCTGTCATGACAAGGGTGATTGCGGGTGATGTCTTTGGAGTGCGTACAAATCAAAGAGTTTGATGAAATAAGATAAATCAAAGAGTGCGTATAAGTGGGGATGGTAATAGCATATCTTTGAGTAGTAGGCGCGCGAGGCTCCGTGCACCTTGTGCGCACCTATCCTGTAGGGATAACAATGCGTTGTGGGTAGGAGATGCTTTATGCATCGCCCCTCCATCGCTCAAGTTAGTATATAGATGATGAAACGAAAAAATGAATTTAATGACAAAGTTAAATTGAGAGGAGCGTATCTGAGGTGCCAAACTATTTGGTTGGCACCTATGGGTAGTATTTCTTGAGGTTCTTGATGTGCTAAGAGTTCGCTATCTCTTATCCGTCCATTGCAATTAAACTTTAGGCACCTTGGCCGACCACCTTTGAAATGAGTTAGGACCCTTCCCATGTAGGTGCGAACTTGCCTCGGCTGCGATCTTTTGTGTTGTCGAAGAATCTTTGGAGTACTAGGTCACCTTCCACTAAGCTTCTTAGCCATAATTTGTTGTTGAAGAATTTTCCAACTTGGGACGTTCATCGAGCCATGTTTGCGCGGGCTTCATTGCGGGCTTCTTCAATTAGCTCGAGGTCTTTGAGAACGATTTTTGAGTTTCTCTCTTCATCGTGAAACTCAATTCTCGGGCTTTTGGCCTTTATTTCTGCTGGTACCATTGCATGTACTCCTTATGCTAGTGAAAATGGTGTTGCGCCTGTGGCCGTTCTGGGAGTTGTCCTATAGGACCATAGTGTTGTAGATAGTTCCTCCACCTATCATTTGTTGTAAGCACTGAGACATTTCTTCAAAGTTGGCATTAGTGTCTTGTTAGTTGATTCCACATATTCGTTTGCCTCCAGGTACCCTGGGGTAGAGAAGGTGAGTTTTATCTTGTATTTGTCGCAGAAATCTCTAAGTCTCCCGGTCGTTAATTGAGCTCTGTTGTCTGTTCGTATCTCTTTTGGCTCTCCGAAGTGGCATATAATGTGTGTCAAGAAGAATTTGATGACATCTGCATCTCTGGCCACCAAGATGTACTCCTTTAGTGAAGTAGTCTATGGCCACCAAGATGTACTCCTGTTGCCCCGTACCTCGAGGTAGCTTTCCCACGATATCCATCCCCAAACCATGAAGGGCCATGGGGTGATTGTGGCGTGTAATGGTTCAGCGCTCTAGTGGGAAACTATCTACAAACGCTGATATATGTCGCATCTTTTAACGTGCTCGCTTGCATCCTTCCTTAGTCTACATGTATTGAGGGTGAATATGGTTTTCGTGAGAATAGGTGATGGGAATTGATGATTGGTGTAGATTGAATAAGAATCCTGATTGGAAGGCATGAAAGAAAACAAATATGAGAAAGAGCATGCGTTGAAAAGGAAAAAAAAAAAAAAGAAGAAAAGAGAAGGATGGTGCAATCAAGATTAATGAGCACCTAAAATTATTTTTTTTGAGTGCTTAAAAAATGATGCATGAAAGATATGTGGTGAAAAGCAAAAGAAAGAAAAGAAATGTATTTGAATGCCTTGGTATTGGTTAAATGAGGATCAATTGTTGGGGGTAGTGGGTTCTTGTTGGACGATAGTTATTAGCCCAAAACAACCCACCATTAGTATGATGGATTTTTATACTTAAAGCATTATGATTAGTACAAGGTTTATTGGTTAACATATTAGGAATCATTAATGTTGTATGTTCATCTCCTGTCTGGATTAACAAACATGTATTGCAAACGCTCTTACGGTGTGTAGTAGATCATGAAAGATCGTATGGATCGATAGCAAAATATAAACAGTATCACAGCTGAGACACTACCAGAAGTAGACTATGGGATTAGGCTGAAGCATACCCAGTAATAAGCGGCTTATCTTGGTTGCTTAGAATGCTGGTGTGTGTCGTATGCATTAATAAGATCTAAGAAAAGATCGATTATTTTATCTAAAATTAAAAGTATCTTGATCTTGATGGCTTGATGGAATCCTATACCTAAATGATGGTACGAAAGTATATACAAATAATTGTGTCACTTTTAGATACTATGGTAGAGAGTTCTAGTCGAACTTGTATATCTATATCTTAGTTGGTTGCAATTTGTGTGTACCTGTTTGCGACTGAAATTAGGTAACCATATTCAGTATAGGATGGTCACATTCCTGAGCAGCTCAAAAAGTTCATTATTCTAAAGTCCTGCAAGCTAATTATGTTCAAACATAAATGAAAAAGGTTGAGTGGATTGACTCAGGAATAAAAGATATTTATTAATTTTGGAAATTATTAGAGCTAAAATTGACTAATGAATGTCTGTAACCTTAAATATGGGAATTTTCCGAGCTATTACAACTCATTCCTCATAATGTGGTATCAAATAGGTAGGACTGTAATGATTCTCTTATTGTGATAAACCTTACAAAATACATATATAAATTTCACGTTAATATATGTATTTTATTATTTACTTATAGTTATTAGTTAAATGAATAAAATATTAAGATATATATATATATATATATATATATATATATATATGTACGCCAAGTATACATAAATTATTATAATATAATAACTTAATATTCATATGTGTATAATGTGTAAAGAAATTGATAATATAATATTTTAACAAAAGTAGGAAGATAAGGGATTAGGGATGTACATGAGCCGAGCTACTAGTGAGCTACTCGGATATCGACTCGAAAAAAGCTCTTTCGAAGATCGATCATTTAATAAACGAACTGAACTCGAGCTTCGAATCAAGCTCCATAACATTAACGAGCCGAGCTCGAGCTCGGATGTATTCGGTTCGCCAAGCTCGCGAACATGTTCGAATTCGAGCTCGAACTGAGCTTTATCGAGCTCGAGCTCGAACATGTTCGCGAGCAAGCTCGTTTACAGGCTCGCGAATAGACTCGTTTAAAAGTTCGTGAGTATACTCGTTTACATGTTCACGATCAAACTCGTTAATAAACTCGCAAACATACTCGTTTAAAAGCTCGTGACTAGGCTCGTTAATAAGCTCGAATCTATTTATTAAAACTGGATATTTATATATTTTCTATTTCTATACTATTTGTTTTATATATTTATATTAACTTTTGAATTCTAATATTTTTTTAAAAATGTACACACAATGGAAAAATAAGATAAAAATATTTAAGTCAAACAAACTCTTAAGTTATAATTACTCAATATGCAAATATTATGTAATGCCCCAAGCTTAATTAAGCTTTTGAAAGGATTTATATATCTAATAAAGAGGAATTTCCTAGTTATTGAGAAGCATTTGAATTTTATTTGAGTGGAATTGGGAAATTGAATCATGTTATTGAGCTTAATTATTCTATAATCTTGAAGAAATTATCAAGATTTATTGGAAGTATTATGGTGAGAATTGGAGTATCATGGATTGGAAATTTAATTTGGAAGTATATGCATGGATTTTTGGAGTTGTTATGTTGGAAATGATGGATTTATATACTGAAAGCATTATGATTGGTATATTATGTACAAGGTTTATTGGTTAATATACTGGAAATCATAATTGTTGTATGTTCATCTCCTGTCTGAATTAACAAACATGTGTCGCAAACACAATTATCCTCTTATCTCGTCGATAGGGAGATCATACGGTGTGTAGAAGATCACGGAAGATCGTATGGATCGTTTGACCTAGCGAGATATAAATAGTCATCACAGCTGAGATAGTTCCAGGATAAACTGTCGGTGTAGGCTGCAGCATATGCGGATAAG
>JAPKLW010009621.1:0-12060 GCA_026898455.1 Plectranthus barbatus | reverse complement strand
CTTGTAGCCATCATAAAACTCGTAGTTAGCTTTTGGCAGAAATGTTGTGTTGATGATGTGGTAGCTCTTTTCTTGTACTTCCAGTGTTTGTAATCCAAAATATGATAATGAACGTCCATCTTTCAGAAATATTCTCATAGATAGAATGAGAGCTAGGACTCATTCATCCACCGCTGCATCAAACTCCATAAAACTCAAGCTCAAGTATAATAACTTTTAAATCCAGTGTTCTGGAAGTGATAGCAATTGAGCCTGAATACTGTAGACTCCTGATAAGTGATAAAAAGAGATAACGTGAGTCTGATCGTAGCGAATCACTATCCCTGAAGAAGTTATTGTGATTCTCGAGCCATGCACTCGATTAGACCTGTGATTGCCTATCGTCACGATGCTTTTCATTTCAAGGCAACGATTGAGTTTCCAATGTTGCGAATCATCACATTGAATCATCATGTTCCTGTTCTCAATGGATCAGTTCGTCATAAATACGGTGGTTGCCATTCGTCTATAAGTAGACGTTTCAGACTCTCTGTGCTTTATCTCAATCAGCCATTTCCAAAATAATCTTTTAGAAAATGTCTTCACCTTCTTCAAATGTGTCACACCACGAATCCCCTGTGTCGTCTTACTCTAATCCAAGTTCCCCAGATTCTCCCATTGATCATTTGACTATCAACCGAAATCAAATCTTCTGTGAGGAGAACCTTCGTCGGTGCTATGCGAGCGATCCCAGGGTTCCGGATGTGGTGATGCAAAAACTGATATCGTCGGGGATTGACAAATATGTCACTGTTACTCCTCAACATTTCCATGAAGAGGCGCTTCAGAAATTTTTCAGTCAAGCGCAAGTTGAGGGTGACGCCATCTTCGGTTTTCTGAATAACCGTTTGGTGAAGTGGACTGTTGATTCCTTCGCTCGAGACTTCAACTTACCCCAAGGCGACAGTTCTATCTTCGACTATCGCTCTCGTGATGTGGCGTCGGAGTACTCTAGTTGGAAGCGTTGGAAGAGGGGTTATTGGAGTGAGTTCTCCACGACGGTGTCTCCACTGGGCCTTCGTCCTGAGTACGGTATTCTGTACGACATCTGTAATGGAATGGTGAACGGAATGTATGCTGACGAGGAGCTATCTCTCACCAAAGGTGTCTGGCAGGCGATGATGGTGGTCGACGATGGATGGCTCCATGCCAATTGGGCGAAGCTTGTATTTGACCAGGTGAAGGAAGTTGTCAACGGCTGGCCTAACACCGGGTTGGCAAATGGGATGCAGCTTAGCTGGCTGCTGGAGCAAACTGTTCCTGATCTTGCTGTTGGCCCATCGACCCTTCGTCCATCCGACTTCTTTCCAAGAGATCCCCGTACCATGTGATGTTTGATGTCGTTAAGTTGATGTAACTCTGTTTTTTTTTTATTTACGCGCTCCTCTCTTCTCTTTTTGCATCCACTCTTTCTCTCCCCCTTCAGTCTTGATGGGTGTAAGTTGATCGTTCTTTCACCATTCTACTATATATGAAGAATTATCTTTCCATTATCTGCATCTTCTGTACGCAGACTTGACTGTGTATGTCATGGATCACAAAAATCCGTAAAAATGATCAAGACAGTTAGCATCTTCTGCAAAATACCATAAGTGCTCTGCTGAATAATGAGCACTTTATACTTCGAATAATAAATCTTCATAAAATCCAGAAAGAATGAAAACCAGATTTCATTCATCCAAGGTCTCGTCTAATTCCATAAGCCCCAATTTTATGCATAACTCCTTAAATCTTGACTCTGGAAGCGGTTTTGTAAAGATATCCGCAATTTGATCTTCAGTGCATATATATTTGACGTCAATGTCCTTCTTCTCCTGATGATCTCTGATGAAATGGTGACGAATATCAATGTGTTTCGTTCTGGAGTGATGAACAGGATTCTTTGTGATACACATGGCACTGTTGTTATCACAGTAGATTGGCACACATTCAGGAGTAATTCCATAATCCTGCAACTGTTGTTTTATCCAGATAATCTGTGAACAACAACTAGCAGCTGCCACATACTCTGCTTCGGTGGTCGAAGTGGCAACAGAATGCTGTTTCTTGCTAAACCAGCTTATAAGCTTGTGTCCCAGAAATTGACACGTGCCACTTGTGCTCTTCCAATCAATCTTGCATCCTCCGAAATCTGAATCTGAGTATCCACTGAGAGAAAGGCTATCGGCTCTAGGATACCAGATTCCTAGTCCTTCTGTGCACTTCAGATAGCGGACAATCCTCTTAGCAGTGTCAAAGTGTGTCTTCTTAGGATTGGCTTGATATCTTGCGCATAATCCAACAGCATAGGAAATATCAGGTCTGCTAGCAGTGAGGTATAGCAATGACCCTATGATTCCTCGATACAGAGTAGGATTTATATCTTCTCCTTCTTTTTCAAGAGCAGCAATGCAGGTTGTGCTTATAGGAATTCGTAGGCTCTTAGTTTTCTCTGGACAATACTTTGCAACAAGATCACGAGTATACTTCTTCTGGTGGATGAAGATTCCCTCTCTGGACTGTTGAACTTGTAATCCAAGGAAATAAGACATTTTTCCCATCATGCTCATTTGAAAGTTGCTGGTCATGAGATCGGAGAATTTATCGCATAGATCTTGATTCTTCGACCCAAAAATTATATCGTCGACATATATTTGAACTAGCAGGATGCTATCTCCATCTTTGATGCGAAAGAGAGTTTGATCTATCCTCCCTTTCTGAAATTCATTGGATAGCAAGAACTTAGATAAGGTTCCATACCAGGCTCTTGGTGCTTGCTTCAGATCATACAGTGCCTTATTGAGCCTGTAAACTTGATTGCCATGTTCAAATCCTGGAGGTTGTTCGACGTAGACTTCCTCCTTAAGTTCGCCATTCAGAAAAGCACTCTTCACATCCATTTGCATTACATCAAACTCATGATATGCAGCATATGCTAAGAATAGACGGATTGCTTCCAGTCTTGCCACTGGAGCAAATGTCTCATCATAGTCAATGCCCTCGCATTGTCTATATCCTTTGGCTACGAGTCTCGCTTTATTTCTTACAACTGTACCAGACTCATCCTTCTTGTTTTTGAACACCCACTTAGTGCCTATCACACTTTGATGCTCTGGCCTGTCCACTAGCTCCCACACATTGTTTCGTGTGAATTCTGCAAGCTCCTCTTGCATAGCATTCACCCAATCGGAGTCTAGCAGAGCTTCTTCGACTTTCTTGGGTTCTTCACTGGAAATGTAGCACGCTAACATTGCATTGGCATTTCCTCGCCTTGTTAATAATGGATCATTAACATTTCCAAGGATTCCTTCTGGAGGATGAGCACGTAACCAAATAGGTATAACTTGTGTTGAATTCTCAGCATCTGGTGCTTCTTCTTGATCGTCATCTGCTGTAATATTCCTTTCGTCATTTGTCTGATTCTCGGCATTTAGAATGTCAGCATTTTCTTCGCCGTTGTTTGAAACTTCTGCTATAGGATCTTTAAGATTAAGACCATCTTCTGTAGGCATTTCAGCAGCAGTCATCTCAAGAATGGGAAACTCCGAGGCTGGTATCTCAGCAGTGGGTACTTCAGCATTCAATTGTTCTGCTGCAGTTTGGTCTGCTACAGCCTCCAACGGTTCAGCATCGTCTTTAGCATTTCTTGCGGTATCTGGAGCTACTCCGTCGTCTTCATCGTCAATCACTTCAAGAATAGTTGATTTGGTTATGATGTGTGTAGGTTTGGCCTCAGCATGATCATTAGCATCACTGGCCTGGTCAGCAGTTTGATCCCCTGCTGTGTGCGTCTCGTTTGGATTGCATTCAGTCATAGACTTAGTCGGATCAATACTCATATTCTCGAAAAAATTTAGAAATGTTTGATCATTGACATCATTAGTCTCTTGATTGCTAATCTTTTCTCCTTTACTTTCACTGCGCACTAAAGTAGACTCATCAAAAATAACATTGCATATTATTTCCAATATTATTTCCACAATCCCAGTAATCTTATTTAATACCCTATAACCTTTATGAGTGGGATGTCCATAACCAAGGAGAACACCCTCATCAGATTTTGGTGAAAAGGTATTAAGTTTGGATTTACCGTTATTGTGAATATAACATGTAGAACCAAAAGCACGTAGATGAGTTATGGAAGGTTTACAACCGTGATATATTTCATAAGGAGTTTTGTTGAATCTGCTCGTGATAGCACTCCTGTTCTGTGTGTAGCAGGCAGTCATGACTGCTTCACCCCAGTATTTAGCAGGAAGTTTGGAGTCTGCTAACATTGATCGAACGGCCTCTTTCAGCGTACGATTCCTCCTTTCTGCTAGCCCATTCTGTTGAGGAGTCCTTGCTGTAGATTTTTCATGTGATATTCCAGCTTCAGCGCAAAAATCCATCAGCACTCCATTACAGAATTCTGTTCCATTATCGGATCGAATTCGCTTTACAGTAACTTCTTTACTATTTTGTTCTTTAAGAATCAATTCCGGCAAAATAAGCTTCACTTCGTCCTTCATCTTCAATAGGCGTACCCATGTGTACCTGGAGAAGTCATCAACCACCACTAGTGTATATAGACGTTTACTTACAGTGGGTGGCGTGACTGGACCAAACAGATCCATATGAAGCAATTCCAGAATTCTTTGAGATGTCTCCTTTTCATGATTTATTTTGAAGGATGCTTTGGGCTGCTTTCCTTGTTGGCATGATTTGCATATTCCTTCTTTGCGGAAGATGTTATTTGGTAGACCTACAACAAGCTTATGTTTGGCAAGATAGTTAATGGTCTTGAAATTTAAGTGATTGAACCTTTTATGCCATAGTCATGTTGTTTCTTCCTTATTTAGAGCTAGAAAACAGGAATGTTGTAGGCCGCTTCGCCAATCGACAATATATAATCCACCCTTGCGGATCCCTCGTAATTTTACTTCTCCTGAAATAGCATCAGCAATAGTACAACCAGTATTTTTAAAAGATACGATATACTCATTTTCACATAGTTGACTTATGCTGAGTAAATTGTGCTTCAGGTTGGAAACGAGCGCTACGTTGACGATTCTCAAGCCATTCCTTTCAATGCAACCTCGTCCAACGACTTCTCCTTCACTGTTGTCTCCGAACTTGACTCTTGGACCGTTGAATAATAATCTTATGTCTGAGAATAATTCTTCATTCCCGGTCATATGAGCAGAGCAACCGCTGTCCAGGACCCATTCATTGGATATACATGTTTCTGTAGCTATGGAGTCCTGTTCCTGCAAGTAAATCAAGCAAATTTAGGTACCCATTTAGTGTCGGGTCCTGCAGGATTAGCATGAAGCATAGTTCCTTTCGGAACCCACATCTTAGTGATTTTCAAGACTTTTGTCTTGGTTTCACTATTCACCAATTTCTTGACCTTTGGCATAAAATTTCTATTTCTAGATGAATGAGTGAATTTAGCCGTCCTTGCCCTTGAAAAATAATGTGGAATGGGCTCAGGCTTTGCATAGACGTTCCTTCTATGAAGTGTATTCTGCGGGTAGCTAGGTCTCACAGCATTGTACTGTGCAGGCCTTCTCTGATGAAGATTAGGATGTACTATCCTTGCATTAGTGTTAGAATGCTCAGTACTCCTAGGATTGGTTGAGTAGTGTTTAGTGTATACTCTAGAATTTCTCTGCAGGGGTTTATCAACTACTTGCCTATTATTCATCATTTGATTCTTCTGCTGAGGCTTAGAGTTGCGTCCAGCATTTGTCCTAGGGATCCTCTGCTAAGGTCCATTGGATAAAGGCCTAGCAAACTCTGTCCTCTGCTGAGATCCAGCAGATGAACTATTGGCTGTCTTTGATACAGTCCTCTGCTGAGCTTTAATGGACACATTCTGCTGAGATTTATTCTTTGTTTTAGCAGATAAGGTTTCAGCAGACACTATTCCTTTACCTTTTTCATGAGAGTTATACCCTGCAGTTACAAACGAAATTGGGTTTTGCATAAAAGAATTGTCATTAGATTTTGACATTCTTTTTGATGATTCACATCCAAGTCCAGACTTATCAGAGTGATGTCTTTGACTACTTACAAGGGCATTGAGAGCAGCCCTGCTGGATGTATACATGCAAATGCAATCCTCTTTTGGTTTGTTTTTCAATGTTTGATTTTCCTTTTCTAATGTTTGAAATCTTTCTGACAACTGTGAGAAATCTTCTTTTAATTTGAGGAGTTCTTCACTATCTAACCTTAGTCTCTCAACTTCCTCGGTTAAACTTGTAATGTGAAGTTTTAATGAAGCATTTTCTCCCACAATCTCATTTTTGATTCATACATTTTTGCGAATTCTAATGATAGCTGCACTAGATAATCTTGTTCGGAATCGAAATGTGATTCCTCCGATTTGTCTATAATTTGATTGCTAGATGAGTTAGTGGACAATACCTCTGCTTCCTCAGCAGCTAGAGCTGATTCATTGGTTTCCTCAGCATCGTAGTCCGCATCAGCAAATTGATCTTCAGTGATGTTTGCCATTAGTACAAACAAAGCTTCTTCGCTATCTTCTTCTTCTGATGAGCAATAGAACTCTTCTTCATCAGCAATCTCTGTCCTGGTTAGCAGTGCCTTGGTTACGGCTTTAGCAGCGCGTCTTTCAAATCGTTGCTTCAGGCGATCTCGTTCTTCTTTGCTGACCTTCGGACAATCATGCTTCAAATGATCTGGAGAACCACATTCAAAGCAAGTTCTAATTTTTCGCTCTATAGAGCGGTTAGAAGTTGATGATGTAATTTTTTTTACTTCCTTTTCGGCCTTTGCTTCATTCAGCATCCGTTGCATTTTCTTCATTTGTTCTTCCAGTTCATTGATCTTTAGATCAACTGCTTGTGTACCTGCACTGGAAGTTCCTTCTTTCGAGGGTGATGCTGGAGTGGATCTTTCTGGTTTATAGAAAGATCTCTTTGTCTTGAATTTGTTGTAGTCCTTCTTAGCGAAGTATGCTAAATCCTCAGTGTTCCCAGCATAGTTTGAACCAGCTTGTGCTACAGCTGTTTCATTCTTCTTCGACTGATGTATAATAAATTCATGAGCTTTAAGTTGAGCAAATACCTCAGATGTAGTCATTTTGTTGAGGTCTTTCTCACTCAAGCTTGTTACTTTTGCGAACTAATCATCTCTTGGATAGAGTTTGGAAATGATTTTATTGTTCATTTCCCCATTGTCATACTTCTTTTCAAGATTCCTTAGCTCTCCAATTATTGTATTGAAGCGTTCCTCCATGATTTGAATAGTTTCTCCTGCATGCATAGAAAAAGATTCATATTTATCTACAGCTACCTGTAGTTTGTTGCGTCTCATTTGTTCTGTTTCCTGAGAAGACTCGCACACGTAGTCCCACATTTCTTTAGCAGTTTCCATGTCAAGTGCCTTGTCTTTCATCAATTTTGGAAGAGAGTCAAGAATGAGTTTCTTTGCCACATGCTCTAGTTGAGCTCTCTTCTTGTCTTCACTGGTGTACTCGTCAAATGGTTTAGGAACCATTTCAGGTCTTGGGGGTCTTGGTTCTCCTACAGCAGCATCTTCAGCACGTCCTTGTCCTATAAAAGTGTTAACTTTCATAATCTGAATAGGACCTCTTAACAGTATGTCAGCCATCTCAGGGTGTATGCTCTGAAGTTGTATGAGAGCCATCTTCTTCCAGGATGAGAAGTTCTCTCTGTCATACTCTCCAAGGGAGTGGTTCATCATTTTGTATGCTCTAAGAGTGATTTCCTGAGCTGAAAAAAAAATGTATAAAAGTGCAAGGAAAGCGATAGATCTGGTCTTAAAGCGACTCAGAAGCAGTCGGTTTTTCAACCTCCTGCTCTGATACCACTTGTTGGTCCCGAAATATCAGAGTCGTCGTGTTTGAAAATTTAATACGAAATGCAGCGGAATAGATTAAAGTCACTTGCACTTAATATCGTTATCAGCAAAATGTTTTCTTAGTCCAAGTTGTTGTTTAGCTTAGTTTACAGATATACACTAGCAACTCTGTTGCTAGGTTTTAAATCAATCTTCGAACAGTAAACCAATAAAATAGTAAGTAAAGTAGTAAATGAACACAAGATTTATAGTGGTTCAATCAAATAGATCTACGTCCACTCCTTAGCCGAAGCGCTAAGAATTTCACTAGAAAAGTATACAGAGTACAAGGAATCGCCTTTCCAGTTAAGTAGGCAGTGAGCTTTCGGCCTGGCTACTTGACAGCTATCCTCCGTGAATCTGAACTTCTCCGAACACAGCTCCGGGCAAGTCAAGGGCACACCTTCGTAAAACTTGTCCTTTGCTAATGAGGCATTTATAGTTTGCCTCTGAACTTAATAAGTTTGCGGCTAATGCCCGTGTGAGTCACAATCTTTCAAGAGTGACTGTTGGATTCTTTTCTGAAAGAAATGAATCCCAATGATTGAGATATCCTTGAATGCAATCAGGACTATCTTCAATGGAGTGTCAGTACTTCAATGAACGACACCACAGGCTGTTGAGAGTCTTCAGATAGACTTTAAGACGGACGGCTCTCAACTGACTACTTTTAAGGGTCACTTTGTCAAGGGAATCTTTAGCTTGAGCGTTCGTGAGTAAAGTGATAAGAGCACTTGTAGATTTGTAAAAGCAGTAGTCTATTCAGTTCTTGAATCTGCCTTTTATAGTTGGAGATTCAAAACTTTGAATCTCCATACCCGTTAGACACAACGGCTTCTTCCTCCAAGAATGGATTAAACTGATAGAACGCCTTTCTGAGTAGAGATGTACTTCCCAGACTACTTAGGGAAAGTTTCGTCCCTTGTGCGTCCTTTTTTGTCAGAGTCGCAGTCCGGCTTCAACGTTGCTAAAGGTATATTCCTTGAGATCCTTTGACTTGTGTTATATGTGATTCTTCATCGATTGCTGAAACATCCGAATGCTAATTCCTTAGCATTCTAGTGATCTTTTCACCAAAGTGCTAGCTCCCTTGTTCACCAGCTTCTCTAGCAGTCTGTGAGTTTGATGCTGAAACCATCTTATCTTTTCTGCTAGGGATTCTTCATAGCACACTAGTCTATTACAACTCGATGTTCAACTTATACAGGACTTTTACAAGTTGTGTTAGACTCTCTAGATTTCAGCAAATGATCGACCATCTAGATAAGGTTTGATCCAACAAAACCTTTTACAAATAAGTCCTAAGGGAGATTTTAGGGATAATTCCCAACATTGTGTAATTGTTGATATATTTGAGGAGAAGGGTGAATGAACTTAGATGGTGGTTTGGATTGATTGAGGAAGTACAACTTGATTGATTTTAGTCACTTGGCCAAATTTTCCCTACCTTTCACAAACAGCCTACATTACAACCTATTGAAAGTCCTTTTTGATTCTAGACTCGTGTACACATTCTAGCAGTGGAGATATTAGAAAATTTGCAAGCCTAAGGTAGAAATTTCTTCATACATGTTGTTGAGTGCTTTCATCTATACCTTAAACACTTGAGAGTTGAGCGATACACTTCCTGTGAGTTCTTCCACTGTTGATGAATTTTCTGTCTCTTTCAAATTGCTTGTGTGTAGTGGATTTTTGACCCTTGACTGTGATGAATCTTGTGAGGCATTGCACTTTAATCGCATGATTTTTAGATTTCTTTCTTGCCTATTGATTGAGGACAATCAAACGTTCAAGTTTGGGGGGTTTGATAAGCTCATTATTTTACTCGCTTATCTATATTATTTTCTACTATTTTATGTATTTTTATTAAGTTTATATATATATTATGTGCATGAGTCTATATTAGGTGGTATTATGCGCGTTTTGGTGCTTTTGTAGGGTTTTAGGCCTAAATTCACGAGAAATCCATTTCGGAAGCAGTGACGTGTAAGATTATCAGTGACGATTTCGTCCACAAGAGTAATTTGAGCTATTGGCACATGGCAATGGATGATGCTTTGAGTTAGATCTCCAACGCAACTGGAATCGGGTCAATCGGAGTTCGGAGGAGAAAGTTATGGCCAAAACCGTGAGACCGCGCAGGAGGGCGAAAAGCTGCGTCGAGAGATGCCAACTGGCATCGATCGACGAAGACCAAGAACTCCCATCGATCAACGGGGATCAGCCTCGATCGACACGAGGTCTTCTGCTGGAGCGAAAATCTGATTAAATTCGGATTTATTCATATCTTTAGCCCTAGATTTGATAGGATACAAATTCACCACTATAAATACCTGTGTAAATTCGATTTTCCAAGGCATGCAATCATATTTTAGAGTTTTTAGAGTTTGGAGACTTGGGAAACACGAAACCCTTTATTTTTATTGTAAGTTCTTTATATTTATGCAATATAGTATGTTTTATTTTGGATTTCTATCTACGATGAGTGGCTAGAAACCCTAGCGGGTTCTAGGGGTTGAAATTATTATGGATGCTTGTTAGGATTAATTAATTAGGTTCATGATTCCTAGCCTCGATCGATGCCAATCACTCTTTTGTGTCGATCGACGTGAATCCACGTCGATCGACGCTGAACTGATATTTACCTATTTCCTGTGCAGGTGCATGAACACGCGAGCCGAAGGAAAAACACTCGAAGCCTTTGTCCCTGAAATTGAAGCAACCTGCAGGAAAATCAAAAAGAAAGGAAAAGAAGAACAACGAGAGATGGCTGAGAATCTTGAAGCACCTCTGCAAAATATGACTCCCGAGGAGCAGAGGCAATTTGTGAATGAAGTACAGCAACTGAGAGCACAACTACAAGCAGCCCAGGCTACTCAGGCGGAACAAGCTGCAAGACTGGCAGAGTTGAACAATAGGCAGATTGTGGTTACGCAAAGGTCCATCTTGGATCGATTTCTTCCACAGCAAGCGGAGGCCGGATTCAGAGTTGGCATTGATGCCAACAACTTCGAGCTGCGCACAAGCCTTATTCAGATGGTGCAGCAAAACCAGTTTGGGGGGAGAGCTATAGAAGACCCATATACCCACCTCAACCAATTCATCGAGGTGTGTAACACTGTGAAGCAGAACGGAGTAACCCAAGATGTGATCAAGATGAGACTGTTCTCGTTCTCACTCAGAGACGAGGCACGGTCTTGGTTTGCTGGACTGGATAAGAGTCAGATCGGGACATGGGAGGAGCTTCGAGCAGAGTTCCTTACCAACTACTTCCCACCGAGCCTGCTGCTGAAGAGGAAAGCTGCCATTACTTCTTTCAAGCAGATGTATGACGAGTCACTTTACGAGGCCTGGAAGAGATACAAAGAGCTTCTACGACTCTGTCCTGGACATGGCATCGATCTGGAGATGCAAGTGTGTCATTTTTATGAGGGACTAAACCCTCACATGAAGGAGTTAGTTGATGCATCTGCCGGAGGAATACTGATGAAGAAGAGTGGTGCAGAGAGTATGAGGTTGCTGGCTGAAATGGCTCTGAATAGCCACCAATGGCCAACTGATAGGCAGCTACCAGTCAAAGCCGTAGAGACAAAGCCAGAATTCGACGTGGTCGCTAAGGTGAAAAAGCTCCGGGAGGAGATTGAAAAATTGGGCACATCACAAGTTACAGAGCCAAGCATGGCCATAGTACTCGTGGAGGCTGACTACATCAACAGGGGTGCAAGCAGTTCGTCTGGAACTGCCGGTACGGAGGTGAATTACATTGGCGGTGGTTATCACAATAACTACCAAGGCAATCATATTCTAGAGTTTTTTTAGAGTTTGGAGACTTGGGAAATACGAAACCATTTGTTTTTCTTGTAAGTTCTTTATGTTTATGCAATTTAATATGTTTTCTTTTGGATTTCTATCTACGATGAGTGGCTAGAAACCCTAGCGGGTTCTAGGGGTTGATATTATTATGGATGCATGTTAGGATTAATTAATTAGGTTTATGATTCCTGTGTTTATTTCATAATTCTAGATTAATTCAAGGACCGAGAGGTGACGATTAATTTAAATGTCTAGCTATTGATAGAAGGACCGAGAGGTGAATATTAATAGTGGGAATAGGAATACATGATATGATCTACACTATCCAAACAGATGTACTAGATGTAGGAATTGAACTGA
>JAPKLW010009620.1:0-12061 GCA_026898455.1 Plectranthus barbatus | reverse complement strand
CTAATGACTCTCAAGTGGTGCTTAAGTTTTTGCAGGCTTTAGTTGCTCGATTTGGTATTCCCAGAGCCTTGGTGAGTGATGGGGGCAGTCACTTCTGCAACAAACTCATGGATAAACTACTGGCAAGATATGGGGTGCGACAAAGAGTGACAACAACCTATCATCCACAAGCCATTGGGCAGGCTGAGCTGGCCAATCGAGAGATCAAGCAGGTGCTGGAGAAGACGGTATTGAGTCGGAAGGACTGGAGTAAGCAACTCGATGAGGCTTTGTGGGCCTACCGGACAGCCTTCAAGACACCAATCGGCATGTCCCCATACCAATTGGTTTATGGCAAATCCTGCCATCTTCCGGTTGAAGTTGAGCACAAGGCATTTTGGGCCATCAAGACATTAAATCTGGATTTTCTGAAAGCTCAAGGGGATCGAGTGCAGAAGCTGAACGAACTAGAAGAGTGGAGACACGAGGCATATGAGAGCACAAAGTTGTGCAAGGAGAGAGCCAAACGGTTTCACGACCGACAAATTCGAGTGAAGAAATTTTACAAAGGTGATATGGTTCTTTTCTTTAATTCTCGCTTGAAATTATTTCCGGGTAAATTCCATTCTCGTTGGACAGGGCCATACAAGGTGCGAGACGTGTTCGAGAATGGGACGTTGAACTTGGAGACTGAGGATGGCCACTACTTCAAGGTAAATGGGCACCAGGTTAAACGATTTCACACTTCCGAGCAACCTCGAACTGTGAATGAAATTTTGTTTACATGATGGTAAGTAGGTGAGCTCGTCGAGCTTCCGACGTTAAATGCAGCGCTTCTTGGGAGGCAACCCAAGTAGGGGTGGGACGGTACGGTATACCGAAAATTTTTCGCCGTACCGTATACCGTACCGAACTTTACGGTATAAAAAAATTCATACCATTACCGTACCGTAATTATCGGTATACCAAACTTTGGTATACCAAAATTTCGGTATAACATAAACTAAATACCGTTATCGTACCGTAATAACGGTATACCGTACTGTACCGAAATTTTACGGTATACCGTGATATACCGTAACAGTATACCGTACCGTACCAAATATTATTAATTAAAATAATATATAAATATTAATAAGATTATTATTTAATTAAAAAAATGAGTTCCAAGGCAACTTCTCGCCAGCTATGTGGTCGGCAACCTTGTCCCGATTACCACCAAATTGATGGTTTAAGTAATAACACTAATTAGCTATACAAAGATGTATTTTATAGGTGACTCAATTCATTTGTATTTGATAACTAACCGATGTGGGATATCAAAATGGCTGCTCATTTATAGATGCTTTCATTTATGTGTGTTTTATTCTTTATCAATGTGGGATACTTTATTATGTAGGATAATAACTTTAAAAAGTTACTCATTTTGTTGTTATTTTTTATTCTAACCATATTTTTTTAAAACTATTTTTTAAAACTATTTTTATTATTATTTTCTTCTAACCCAATTGAACAAGGAAGAATAAAGAATTAAAATTAGAAAAATATTAGTTATGAACATTTATTGAAATAAATATATAGGATAAATACTATATATGAATAATATTATATTATTTAAAATAAAAATAATATTTATATATTCGGTACGGTATGTAGACGGTATACCCTATATTTTAGAATCTCATACCGTTACCGTACCGTAGATTTTCGGTACGGTATCATACCGTACCGTTAATGACGGTATATCAAGATTTTGGTATTTTCGATATTTTTTCGATACGATATGTACGGTATATCGGTATTTTTTCCCACCCCTAAACCCAAGTTCGATTTGTTTGTCATTTTTTATTATAGATTTGAATTGCATGTGTTTTTGACATTATTTCACATTGTATTAAGTTTGGGGAGAACTCTGTGTTGCTAATGTTGTTGGAAGTTGATTGGAATGAGGCAGGGGTGGAAATACTTCATTTTAGGGCATAATTACGCGTAAGGCCGTGATGAATCCCGAGCGGGACCTCTTTGTCCCGTTCGGGATGCAAGAAATGCAAAAGACGTTGCCCAGTCGAGACCAATCCCGAGCGGAATCATTCTGTCCCGCTCGGGACGCGTAACTTTTAACGTATCCCGAGCAGGAGCTTCTCATCCCGCTCAAGATGGAATTCTTCGAGAAATGTACGAAAGTCGTGGTCCGTCCCGAACGGGATCCTTCCGTTCCGTTTGGGACCAGTTTTGTTCTAGCTGTAGACGGGGCCGGTTCAGACCGTCCCGAGCGGGATAGGCCTGTACCGCTCGGGATGGGTCGCGATCCTATAAATAGGAGCCGCGCTGGATCACAAATTTTTCCCCTCTTTCTCTCTTCCGAACGGTACCCCTTCCTTTCCTTTGTTTTCCCTTC
The DNA here is from genome assembly GCA_026898455.1 of Plectranthus barbatus. Taxonomy (NCBI): domain Eukaryota; kingdom Viridiplantae; phylum Streptophyta; class Magnoliopsida; order Lamiales; family Lamiaceae; genus Plectranthus; species Plectranthus barbatus. The sequence continues at coordinate 9,684 of JAPKLW010009620.1, read as the reverse complement.
GATTTTCCGGCGACAACAAGGTAATCTCTACCCTATTTCATGTTTATTTCATGTTATTTCCTGTTTGGTTAAATTGATTGAAGTTTCAACGGTTGATTTGGGAGATTATTGAGGGTTTGGAGTTCTAGCCTAGGGTTTATGATTTATGCACGAAAGATGTTTGATAGAATGTCCCAATGCATGCTTCGTGATTAAAGTATACATTTTTTACAATTTTTGGGCATATTTCTGGATTTTAAATGTGATTTTTGTGAAATTGGGGATTATTGAGGTTACTTGCACTTTGGGGGGTTTGATTTACATTGTTACACTTGGAATGTACTCATGTGAATGAGGGGTTGTTGATTTGTCTATAATGCTTCTTCATGAACGTTATGAATGGTGGATTTTTGGTGCTTTGGTGAATTATGGAATGTGTTGGAGATTGATTTTCGGTCTACCCTTTGCAGAGAACATGGCACCTAGACGCCCCTCTAATTTCACCGAGGATGAGTACAAGACACTCAAAGCCCTAAGCAAGTGTGTAGTACATGGTTCAAAGTACCCCTGCCCAACAACTATGACTGCATTGGGCATCAAAGATGATGTCCAGACCCTGTTGAAGAATATTGGCTGGGAAGCCCTGCTCAACCAAAGGTGGCCGGCATTCGAAGAGCAAACAAGATAATTTTTGGCTTCCGCGTCTGTGCGAAAGAGCATCAGTAACTTGCCAAGCCACCTCACTTTCAAAATGGAGGGCAGAAGTTACACTTTGGAGCGCAAGGAGTTGGATGCAATTTATGAGTGTGACGAGGAGGCGAAATACATCCCCGAGGAGGGCTTCCATCCCAAGGATTTCTGGCAACTGATTTCCGGCGAGACCGTTTAGGCACTCTACGGATGAAGCTGGTTAAGGGCCCTCTCATTAGGAGCCTGATCCTGCGTTACATCCACAAGAGCGTGGACACCTCCGTCTCCGGCTGGCACGAGAGCAACAATGTCATCATGTCGGAGCTGTTTATGCTTCATTACCTACTTGCTGGAGCCCCCTTCTCCATGGCTGCTGTGGCCATGGACAACTGGAGCAGACCTCCCACCTGCACCAACATCTATTGTGGGGGCCTAATCACGCCAATCCTCGACCACTTCCAGATCCCGAGGAGAGGGACAGAGGTGCCACCGACTGTGGTGGACCTCCCGGTGCTTACATTGGCAAAGCACATATCCGTCCTCCGGGAGAATGCCTTTTTGTATAAGGTGGTGGGCGATGCTTGGTTGAGGTTGCCCAATACTGCTACTACCACCATTACTGCTCCCGATTCCGAGGCAAACTTACTGCTGGACTCACCCGCGCACAGAGCCATGTGGTTCAGAAAAGGCAGGGATGGGACATATGGGAGCTATGCAAACACTATCCCTGTCCAGGAGGACAATGAGGAGGCGTCCGATGATGAGGAGGAGCCACAACACGAGCAAGGGGCCGGGACGTCGCCCATGGCGGACTGAGATGATGGAGATGATGCAGAGCATGTCCTCTTCTATGGCATGATTAGACATGAGGATGGCCGGTTTGGCTACTGAGGTGACAGGACTGCGAGCTGATATGGGAGCCCAGAGAACGTGGATGGAGCAAAGGTTTGATGGAGTGAACACAAGATTATCCGGTGTTAAGACTGAGCTCAACGACTTGATTGCTCAGTTCCCAGCCTACTATCGGATGCACCGGCAGAATGAGGATGCTCCAGGCTCGACTCAGCAGTGATCACCATCTCTCCGCCTTTTCAAACTTAGTCTTCTTCGGACTAAGTTTGGGGGGTGGGACGGACGCCGGTTCTCCCCTCTATCCCTATCTTTTACTTACTATGTTTGAACTGATTTACTTGTTTTCTTATTGTACTGCAATCCTAGTTAGGTTAGTTAGGATTTTATTGATGTTTATTGCTGTAGTTATTTTGAAGTAATTTGATATGGTTGTAAAAGAATTAATCTTTGATCGATATGGTTGTAGAAGAATTAATCTTTGACTGATAAAGATTGTGATATTTGGAAATTCTTGGGTTTTGCTGTTGCTATGGTGATGATGCAGGTGGATAGAACGATAACAAGCGGAACCATGCCAAAATTTTTGTATTCTACCTGGTGAACTGTCGAAAGTAGGGTACACTCATTCTGATCTAACTCTCACACTTTGCATGAATCGAAAGATTTATTCTGAATTTGAGTGCTTGCAAGTGAGGTGTTCTTGATTGTGATAACTTAGGCTTGAGATTGAATTCGTGATGAGGCATGGACATGATTTGAATCGCTTGAGCTCATGATAGGGCGGAATAACTTGAAATTGATGCATGTTTTTGGTTGAACAAATTTGGCATTTGACGTCATGTTATATTAATGCTTAGAACTCAACAACTTTAAATTTGTGAGGTTTGAGCCTAATGTGTCCATGATATCTCATTTTTGATTTTTTGTGAGAGGCGAGCTCAAGCGGAATGAGTAGAGTCTGTCAATGCCACGTAGTTTAACATGTTACATTGAACTAGGAAATGATCTTAGGCCATTCCTTCTTAGTACCTACCTTTGATATTATTGGAGTATAAGGTGGAAACATTATTGCCCTAACCATTGTTTCGGAGCCACTTTGAGCCTTGAATTCTTTCATGTGTGTTTAGGAACAAGTTGTGGTTTGGGATGAGTTTAGATGAGAAGAAGTGAGTGCTTGGATTGAATTCTCGGTGTGAGTGAAATGATGATTGAAAAAAAAAAGAAGGAAAAGGAAAAAAAAAATATATATATATATATAGTGTGTGGAAAAGAGAAAAGGAAAATTGAAAAGAAAAAGAAAGAAAAGAAAATGATTGGAAGAAAGTTCAATGTATGTTCAGAAAAAGAAAAAAAAAAGAGAGAGAGAGTGAGAACTCATCAGATTGTAGAAAAGAAGTCTGTACATATTTGTTGAAGGGTTGATTGGTTGAATGTTGAGAAAAGAGGTTGGGATGAATGAGTCACTTTTGCCTAAAATACCCTACCTGTTAGTAAGCCACGTTACAACCCGATAAAAGTCCTATTTGATTCTAGAACGATGTTTCAATGTGAACAAATGTGGCAGAGATGAATGATATGAATGAAACTTGTGTACTTGTGCTTGAGTGAAAGAAAGAAAATTTTTACCTCATACAGCTGAGTGTGAGTGTTACAATTTATATGATCACATGCCGGTAAGGTTGAGTTCTTTGCATTAATCTAGACATGGTAGATAATGAAAACTTTGTGAGATTGAAATGTCTGTTGATAGATAGTGGTGAGCTGTGAAGCATTGCACCGAGCGAATGAAAATCTAGTTTTTGTTTTTGATTGAGGACAATCAAAGGTTTAAGTTTGGGGGGTTTGATATGTGCGTAATTTGCACTATTTTTGGGGTTTGAATTGAATGAATTTATGAGGATTCAGTGCACAAATCACACACATATCTCTTCTTTTCATTGATTTTCCTTCACTTGGTGTTCGGGAGTTGTTTTGAGTGTGCAGGGCATGAAAAATGTTAGAAATTCGAGTTTTGGAGCTAAATTGAGGCTTTGGACGAAGCAAATCCCATTAGGAACGCATATGTCCCGTTCAGGATGACAAAAAAGAGAAATCGACGAAAGTGCGTAGCCCATCCCGTTCGGGACCATGGTTCGGGAGGCGTAATTGCGTTCGGGATACGTCATTTTGGCGTGAATTCGAGGGGAGATTTTTGAGAAGCCGTAGCCCATCCCGTTTGGGACAGGCTCGTCCCGTTCGGGACAGGCTCGTCCCATTCGGGACGTGTCGGGATCCTTGGGTTGAACGCTTCTTCCATCCCGCTCGGGATGGATATTTTCAAAGGAACATTCCGTTCGGGATAGAACTGCTGGGCTGCGAATTTCTCAACTATAAACGGCCAAGGAATGTTACAAATTAAAGGTTCGACTTTTGAAAACTCTAGAGAGAATAAGGCACGAGATTGAAGCAATTTTCACGTCTCAAGGCTCGGAATTGAAGGTGGAAGGAAGGATTCGAAGCTAGATTTGAAGATTCATCATTAAAATCCTAAGCTTTCTTGTTCTCCTTTCTCTTCCATGATTTACTTTGTGATATTGACGTTTTTCATTGTATTCATGAGTAGCTAAACTCATTGTTGAGGATTTGGATGTGATTGGGATTGATTTGAATATTGTTTGGAATTGAGTAATTTAATTTTCAAGGGTTTGATTATTATTGTGGATTTGAATTTGTGTTCCTTTCATGATTGATCATCATGTGTTGGAAAGTATGCCTCAATGAACTAACTTGATAGGTTTGATGATTAGAGGGGATTGCAATAATAATTAGGTGTTGTTTCATTTAGAAGATAGGTGAATTGGCATCTAGGTTATTAAATTCTTGAGCTTTTGGGAGTTAATCGAGATTAACATACCTAGACTTAGGTTGAAATTGAGATTGATCTACAGTTGTTACACCGGTACTAAGGGTAATGACTAGAGTTATGTGAATTGACCCAACTCAACTTATTGAAATTGTTTCGTAAAGTTAGTAAATCCAAGCATATTCATAATCTACCCCAATCCATCCTATATTCCTCGACTACTCTCTCTCTGGTAATCTCAAGAAAGTTGATTGGCATTTATTTACTTGTTAAATTAATCTTTAGAATTCTAAGTAGTTTAAAATTGATCTTTCAAAACCATTTTTATCGCGTCTAGATATTAGGTTCCAAAATCAATCCCTTTTACTTAAACAACGGGCGAATTGAGTCTTCGTGTTCGATAATTTTTACTTGATAAAAAAATACTGCAACAAGTTTTGGCGCCGTTGCCGGGGACTCAAGTTGTAGGTCGTTGTTTGATATTAGAGGATTTACGAGCTTGGTAGTCTAGATTTATTATATAGTTACTTAATTCTAGTTCTTGTTGGTGCAGGTAGTGCATGATTACAAGGGCTAAGGCAAAGAAAATACAAGAACAAGCAGCACAGGTAGTCGTGAAGGAAGACATGGCTGAGGAAGATCAAAGGAATGATAGACAGCTGATCGAGAATCTGCAAAGGCAGCTGGAAGAAGTCCCAGCCCAAGTTAACAATAACGCGGAGGATAGGGAGCGTAGAGAAGAGAGGAGAAATCCTCTTCAAAATCTGTTCCGACCTTCGAGGGGAGAATCTACTGATGGATTCAATCTGCGGACTGACGCTACTCATTTTGAGATCACACCACAACTTGCTTAGATGGTACAGAAGAATCAATTCGGAGGGAAACCTAATGAAGATCCGAACAATCATATCACGCAGTTCCTGGAAGTGGCAGACATGATAAAGATTAACCAAGTCCCCCAGGAGCAAATCAGGATGTACTTGTTTTCCTTCTCCTTGAAGGACGAAGCTAAGTCGTGGTTGATTGGATTGAAGAAGAATGAGATAAGAACATGGGCAGATCTGAAGGAGAAGTTTTTGTTGAAGTATTTCCCACTGGGGCTGACACTGAAAAGGAAGGCAGAGATTCAGGCATTCAGCCAGCAATATGATGAGCCGCTGTATGAGGCATGGGACATATTTCGAGAGATGCTGAGGAAATGTCCAAAACATGGGATGTCTGATGCAGAGATCATTTGCCTCTTTTATGCTGGAGTTGATAATGACACACAACTACGACTGGATAATATTGGTGGAGGAGACTTCCTTGATCTAGAGGAAGATGAGGCCATGAGGGCGATTGAAAAGCTGGCCGAAAACAGTTACAAGTGGCCAAAAGAAAGAGGGGATTATAGAGTTGTGAAGAGTGTCACTGCTACAAGAGATCAGGAAGAGATGAGGGAAAAAATGGCTTCTTTGGAAACAAAGATAGATCTTCTTCTACTGGATAGAACTCAACAACAACAGCAGCAGATGGGGAGTTCCTCAAGGGGAGGAACTCAGACTCCAAATCAGTGCAGCGAGATGGCTTCTTTGGAAACAAAGATGGATCTTCTTCTTTTGGACAGAACCCAACAGCAACAACAGCACATGGGGAGTTCCTCAAGGGGAGGAACTCAGATCCCGAATCAATACAGTGAGATGGGACAATTGGAAGCCCAGTCAGTTGATGATGTGAACTACATTGGCAGAGGAAATTATGGGAACTACCGAAGGTCGTACTATCAGAATGATAACCCTCCATATCATCCCAATAACCGATTCCACCCGAATCTATCTTATGGGAATCCGAATAATGCTATGAATCCACCTCCTAGATTTGAGCAGCGAGGAGAAGGATCGAACCAAGGGAATGGGGGTGATAATCTGAGGAGGCAGTATGGGCAGCAAGACAAAAGAGGACAAAATTCTAGAGAAGAGGAACTTGAGAAGAGATTTGATAAATACGACAGTATGATGACAGAAATGTAGAATCAGATCTCTACGATCGCTAAGCATGTGAGCGGGAGTCATAAGCAGGGGCAGTTCCCCAGCGATACTGAAGCCAACCCGAAGAACTGCAGTGCTATAACTACAAGAAGTGGCAGGTCATATGATGAGCCCAGTAACCCCACAACGGGCGAATAGAAACAAGGGCATCATGATAAAATGTCAAAAGAGGAGGAGATCGAAATAGAAGTGACCCCCCAGCTAGTCAAAACACAAAAGGGGAGCACATCTGAGGAAATCTCTAAGGGAAGCAACATACCCTTTCCTCAAAGACTTGAAAAGAACAAGTTGAGCAAGCAATTTGCAAGGTTCCTAGACCATTTGAGGAAGGTGCAGATTAACTTGCCACTGCTGGAGGTTTTGCAAGATATTCCTGGTTATGCCAAGTTCCTGAAAGAATCGGTGACACAAAGAAGGAGATTTGGAGAGTTCGAGACAGTGAACTTGTTTGAAGAGTGCAGTGCAGTGATCCAGAAAAAGATGCCTATCAAGAGGCAAGATCCGGGGAGTTTCACCATCTCCTGTGTCGTTGGTGGGTTGGAGTTTGGCCATGCATTGTGTGATTCGGGTGCGAGCATTAATCTGATGTCGCTGTCTATCTTCAATAGACTGCAAATTGGGGAGATCAAACCTACCACCATTACTCTCCAAATGGCAGATCGCTCTCTATCACAGCCAAAGGGAATTGTAGAAGATGTTCTGGTCCGAGTCAAGGACTTTATCTTCCCAGCGGACTTCGTAGTTCTGGATATGGAGGAAGACAAGAATGTGCCATTAATTCTAGGGAGACCATTCCTGCGCACTGGAGGAGCCTTGATTGATGTGAGGGAAGGAGAGCTGACTCTCCGTTTCAACGACCAGAAGATTACATTCTCCATCTCAGATGCAATGAAGAAGCACGAGGACAGGTATGATGAGTGCAACAACATTGAGGTATTATCTTTCCCTTTGTCTTTTGATCATGAGAAGAAAGATGCTCTAGAGGAGGTTATTCATGACTCTCTGCACTCTAACCTTGATTTTGATGAGCTTTATGAGATTTGTGATGAGTTGCTAGAGATGGTGAAAGCGTTGGAAGAGGCACCAGAGGTCAAACCAAAGCAGGATGTGAAGTTTCTGGAATTGAGGACTCGGGAGGAGGAGCTAGAGGCGAGATTAAAGAAGGAACGGAGCAAGAACGAAGCCCCAGTGGTGGAGTTGAAGGAATTGCCGGATAGCCTCCGATACATTTTCCTTGGGGAGAAGGACACATATCCAGTCATCATCAACGCGGCGTTGTCTGACTTGGAGATTGAAAAACTGAAGAGGGTCCTGAGGATGCACAGATCAGCTATAGGGTGGCAGATTTCCGACATAAGAGGGATCAGCCCGTCTATTGTGATGCATAAAATCATTCTGGAAGAAGGGAGCAAGCCAAAAAGACAACCTCAAAGGAGACTGAATCCGAAGATGCAAGAGGTGGTGAAAAAGGAGGTGATGAAGCTGCTGGACAATAATATCATCTATGCTCCGAGTGATAGTGAGTGGGTCAGCCCGACTCACATGGTTCCGAAGAAAGGGGGATTCGAGAAGGTTATCAAGCCTGGAGGAGAAGAAGTGATTGAGAGACCAACTACCGGATGGCGTTTCTGCATTGATTACAGGGCTTTTAATAATGCTACTCTTAAAGATCATTTTCCGTTACCCTTTATTGATCAAATGCTTGTCCGTCTTGCAGGAAAGTCCCATTATTGCTTTTTGGACGGATACTCTGGATACAATCAGATTGTGGTGGCACCTGAAGACCAGCACAAGACAACCTTCACTTGTCCCTACGGGATTTTTGCCTATAGGAGGATGCCCTTTGGGCTGTGCAATGCACCGGCGACTTTTCAAAGGTGTATGATGTCCATCTTTCATGGTCTTATTGAAAATATTATGGAAGTCTTTATGGACGACTTTTCTGTGTTTGGTTTGTCTTTTGATGATTGCTTAGAGAATTTAAAAACTGTGTTGCAAAGATGTGAGGAGACTAACCTTGTATTAAATTGGGAGAAATGTCATTTAATGGTTAGAGAGGGAATCATATTAGGACATAAGGTATCTAGTCGGGGGATAGAGGTTGATAAGGCTAAAGTGGTAGCAATTGAACAACTCCCCTTGCCTAAGACAGTTAAAGGGGTTAGGAGTTTCTTGGGACATGCTGGGTTCTATAGGAGATTTATCCAAGATTTTTCCAAGATAACTAAACCCTTATGTAGTCTGCTAGAGAAAGATGTCTCCTTTGAATTTAGTGAAGACTGTGTGAAAGCTTTTGAAAGGTTGAAAAGCGCATTAGTAACAACTCCTGTGTTAGTGACTCCAGATTGGGAGGAGGATTTTGTTTTAATGTGTGATGCTAGTGACTCTGCTGTGGGGGTAGCTCTAGGACAGATTAGGGATAAAATTTTTAGAGTTATTGCCTATGCTAGCAAAACACTAAATCCTGCTCAATTGAATTACACTGTGACTGAGAAAGAGTTACTTGCTGTTGTTTATGCTTATGATAAGTTTCGTGCTTATTTAATAGGAGCTAAGTCTGTAGTTTACACTGATCATGCAGCAATTAGATACTTGTTTGCAAAAACTGATTCGAAACCTAGATTGCTTAGATGGATTTTGCTTTTACAAGATTTTGACATGGAAATTAGGGATAAGAAAGGTTGTGAGAATGTAATTGCAGATCATCTCTCTAGGTTAGAAAATCCAGTTGAGGGTGATAATCAGGATAGGTTGATTAAGGAAGATTTTCCTGATGAGAGGATTATGACTGTAGCTGTTGCTAGTGTTCCATGGTATGCAGATTTCTGTAATTTTTTGGTTGCAGGTGTATTACCTCCTGATTTGGAGCGCTATCAGCGGAAGAAATTTCTGACAGAGGCCAAGTACTACTACTGGGAAGAACCGTACCTTTTCCGCAGGTGTGCTGACGGTATCATCCGTAGGTGTGTTCATCAGAGCGAATAGGGGAAGATCATAGAAGAATGCCACCATTCGGTAGCAAACCGAACTCCTAGGAAGGTATTATCTTGCGGTTTCTATTGGCCCTCTATTTTTAAAGATTGTATTGCTATGGTTCGAGCCTGTGATAGATGCCAGAAGATGGGGAATATAACCCGAAGGGATGAGATGCCTCAAAAGATTTTTATCGAAGTAGATATATTTGATGTGTGGGGCATCGACTTTATGGGTCCCTTTCCATCCTCGTTTGGGTTTAAATATATTCTCCTTGCTGTGGACTATGTGTCTCGATGGGTTGAGGCCATACCCACTGTT
>JAPKLW010009619.1:0-12067 GCA_026898455.1 Plectranthus barbatus | reverse complement strand
TGGTGTATTTTGAGACCGAGAGGAGATAGATCACTAATTAGTAATTTAGGTTTTAATTGCGCGACCAAGGAATAAACTCCATAATAAAAGATTTTCCACCAAAATTGTGTTTCACGGGTTTGAATATTTAATTCTTGCAAGTTGATCAGATTGGTAGATTTCCTTTTAATCTGTGCTTTTTATTATTTGAATTTCCCTCTTTAATTATTTCTTTTGAAAAACCAAAAACCTCAAATTTGATTTGCCCAAACAAAAGTTCTGAGAACCATGTTCTGTATATGATTCTCCATCGTTGCACTATCTCTGTGGGATCGACCAACCCTTGGGTTGTCTTATAAATTTATTTGCCTTTGCTATAATTTGTTTGCAGATTTAGCATCGATCAAATTGGCGCTGTTGCCGGGGATAGTCAGACGGCGATTCATTACTGGAAAGTTGAAGAACTTCTGGATTGGGTTGTATTCTTTCTTTTTATTTTTTGAATTTGTGTTGAGTTTTATTTGTTTTTTCTTTTAGGAGTCAGTTCTTTCGTGTGCGTGAGTATTTTTGTGTCGCGTCTGTTTCGGCGGAGGTGAGTCCCACCACGGTCGAGACAAATTACCCATCCCGGCGATGATATCATCTGCCACGGTCGAGACGAAAACCTCAATCCCGGCCGAGATAAAGTCCAAAATGGCCGGGACAGCCTGATCTTTTCCTCGTTTTCTGTGCAGGGCATGAACACGCGAAACAAAGGGAAGACACTTGAGCCCTTCATACTGAAAATTGAAGCAGCCTGCAGGAACAACTGAAAAAGATGAAAAAGAGTTAACTTTGAGATGGAAGAGAATCACGTAGCCCCTCTGCAGAACATGACACCGGAGGAACAAAGACAATTTGTGAATGCGGTGCAGCAATTGAGGGCGCAACTTCTTGCAGCCCAGGATACCTAAGCAGAGCAAGCCGCAAGACTGGCGGAACTGAATGAAAGGCAGGTAGTGGTCCCACAGAGGTCTATTCTAGACCGAATTTTACCACAGCAGGAGGAAGCAGGATTCAGGGTTGGCATCAATGCCAACAATTTTGAGCTGCGCACAGGGCTGATACAGATGGTGCAACATAATCAGTTTGGGGGAAGAGCAGTGGAAAATCCATACGCCCACCTCAACTTGTTCATCGAGGTGTGCGAGACGATAAAGCAGAATAGAGTCCCCCAGGACGTCATTAGGATGCGCCTCTTCGCATTCTCACTCGGAGACGAGGCAAGGTCTTGGTATGCTGGGCTTGACAAAAGCCAAATTGGGACATGGGAGGAGCTGCGAGCAGCATTCCTCACCAACTACTTCCCACCGAGCCTGTTGCTGAAAAGAAAAGCTGCCATAACTACATTCAAGTAGCTGTATGATGAATTCCTACATGAATCCTGGAAGAGGTACAAGGAACTCCTTCGACTCTGCCCTGGACATGGAATTGATCTCGAGATGCAGGTCTGCCACTTCTATGAAGGTCTGAATCCTCACATGAAGGAATTTGTGGATGCATCTGCTGGCGGGATCCTGATGAAGAAAAGTGGAGCAGAGACTATGTGACTTCTGGCAGACATGGCACTAAATAGCCATCAGTTGCCAACTTAGAGACAGATTCCGATCAAATCAGTGGAGACAAAGCCAGAATTTGATGTGGTTGCAGAGTTGAAGACGCTCCGAGAGGAAATTGAGAAGCTGGGGACTACAAAGGTTGCTGTCATTACTACTGAGCCAAGCATGGTGATTGTTCCAGTGGAGGCTGACTACATCAACCGGGGAGCTAGCAGTTCATCTGGAGCTGCGAATATGGAGGTAAACTATATTGGCGGTGGTTATCAGAATAACTACAGAGGTAATCAGGGGTATCACTACAACCATAGGCAATCTCACCCTGGTTTTTCTTATGCTAACCCCACTGCTGCAGAACACCCTCCCCCTGGTTTTGATGTAGGTACGGCAGGAGAAATAGTGGAGAAAAAGCAGTCTGTGATGGAAGAGACACTGGAAAAATTTATAAAGAGCTCAGACAACAGATTCGGCAAGGTGGTTTTCAGACATGTCTATTGCTCACGTTGTCAACCTCTTAATAACAAACCCTTTAACTGGTCCGAATTTTTCTGAGTGGAAGTTTTTCTCCATGGAAATGCTCTGCACTGCAAAACATGCCCATGTACTTTACATGGACCCTCTAACTCCCACGTATTGGAATTGTACTGGCCATGAGCGAGTGTTCTATGACAGATGGGTAGCTTCTGATGAGTTTCCCCGCAGACTCATCATGAACATTTTGTCTAGAGAATTAAAGCTCAAGTACAAGAAGTTCCGAACTGCTGTTGAGATATGGAGGGACCTTGTGAAAGTCTATGGGAAGGTGAGATGAACTGTCAGTTATAATCTTGTGGAGAACCTAGTCTGCAAGAGGATGACTGATGGGAGTTCGTTGCTTCTGCATTTCGTCAGTATGATGAGAATCATGAGAAAGTACAGAAAGAGAGGTGGACAAGTTAGTAAGCGGGCAGAAATAAACATTGTCCTACACTTTCTGTCTGATTCTTATAATGATTTCATCAAGTCCCTCGGTACCAGGCGCGAGTTTACTCTTCTTGAGTTACTCTCAGCGCTGATGCGAGAGGAATCTGACCTTAGAGCATTGGAATTTTCTCTTACTTTGTCAGCTTTTGACAAGACAGTTGCTGAAGAAAAGGAAATGCTTAAAAGGTTAGATGAAGTTGATCTTGCAGAAGATGTGATCAGGCCATGAAAATGCAAGCGAAGTGAAGTAGATTGTCTAGTGCTTGGCACGGGTAGACAAGGTACGTCATGTGCATTTATAACAGAAACATGTTTAGCATCGGTTTCTACCCATTCTTGGGTAGTGGATACTGGAGCTACCGATCATGTTTGTTATACTTTACAGGGGTTCAAGCCGACAAGGCAGCTGAAGCATGACAAGATTACCATCTCAATGGGTAGCGGAGAGCGAGTCTCCGCAGTAGCCATTGAAGATTTCACTTTATGCTTTGAAAACAATGTTTTGATTTTGAGAGATGTTTTATATGTGCCTTTTTTTTACGGAACTTAATTTCAGTTTCCAAGTTATTTAGTGATGGATATTCAGTTATTTTTTATAGTGGAGTTTTTATCATTGGTAATAACGGTGTTATCTGTCATGGCAACTGATTGACTCTCTCTATATCATTGATTGTATGCATAAATCTTTCGTGAATGTTGCAAACTCATCCAATAATAATAATCATTTAAAGAGAAAGTTTTCTTCCGATGAGGATCAAACATATCTCTGGAATTTGAGACTAAGTCACATCAATCTAAAGAGGATTAAAAGATTAGAATGCGATGGGCTCTTGGATTCCTTTCAAGTGGTACCGCATCAAATCTGTGAATCCTGTATATAGCGAAAGATGACAACCAGGCCTTTTAAGGCAAGTCAGTCTCGAGTAGAGGATGTGTTGGATTTTATCCACTCTAACTTATGTGGACCAATGTCCACGCAAGCTCGTGGAGGTTATGAGTACTTCGCCACATTCATTGATGATTACTCAAGATTCGGATATGTCTATTTGCTTCGCCATAAGTCTGAATGCTTTGAGAAATTTAAAGAGTTTAGGACTGAGGTAGAAAAGAAGCTAGGTAAGACTATCAAGACACTACGATCAGATCGTGGTGGAGAAAACCTCAGTAACGAGTTCTTCTAGTACTTGTCAGACAACGGGATTACATCTCAGTGGACTACACCAGGAACCCCTCAACAAAATGGTGTAGCGAAAAGAAGAAATAGAACTCTCTTAGAAATGGTCAGGTCGATGATGAGTTATGCAAGCTTGCCAATTTTGTTTTGTGGATATGCCTTGGAGACAGTGGCCTACTTGCTTAACCTGGTACCTTTTAAATCAGTTCCTAAAACGCCTCTGGAATTCTGGTATGGGCGAAAGCCAAGTTTGAACAGAGTGAGGGTTTGGGGTTGTCCAGCATATGTGCTGACAAAGGAACCTGATAAGTTAGAAAGTAGGTGCAAGTTGATGCTGTTTTTAGGATATCCCAGGCAAATGAAAGGTTGTTACTTCTATTGTCCTGAGAATCAGAAAGTCGTTGTCAGTACCAACGCAAGATTCTTAGAGGATGAATATGTAAGAAACCATAGATCCAAGACTGAAATTGTCCTCCACGAGCTTGAGGACAAGGAAGCAATTCCATCAGGAAAGCCCAGTGTAGTGGTAAATCCACCTGTGACAGGTGAGGCTATACCAACACTGCCACTAATGCAAGGTATGGGACCAACGCGTACTGTGCCAACTACTGACACAGTTAAGATGCCTCATCGCAGTGGGAGGGTTGTTCACTAACCCGAAAGGTATATGTTCGTGGGAGAGTCCTCTGACTTGATCCCAAAAATAGACTGGATGATACCGATCCCTAGACATATGACGAGGTGGTATCTGATAAAGATGCAAACAAATAGCTTATCGCCATGGATTCGGAAATAGAATCCATTACGGCTATGGATGTATACTAAAAAACTGATTTGCCATATGGTTGTCGAGCCATAGGGTGCAAATGGGTATACAGAAGAAAGAAATGAGCGAATGGAGAAATTGCAGCTTTCAAAGCAAGGCTGGTGGCGAAGGGTTATAGTCAGAAAGAAGGTGTAGACTATGACGAGACCTTCTCACCGGTAGCCATGCTTTATTCCATTCGTATACTCCTAGCCATAGCATCACATAATGACCTAGAAATCTGGCAGATGGATGTCAAAATCGTGTTTCTGAACGGATACCTTGAAGAAGGTAGAGACATCTATATGTAACAGCCAGAAGGTTATGTGCTGAAGGGCGAAGAACATTTGTCTGGAAGCTAAGGAAGTCGCTGTATGGACTTAAACAAGCTTCACGGTCATGGAATCTGCATTTTGATGAAGTGATTAAATCCTATGGATTTTCACAAATGAGAGTTGTGTGTACCGTCTATGTGTCAGCGGAAGCGTGGTGTTCCTTGCACTTTATGTAGATGATATTCTCCTATTTGGCGACAATGTGGAAGTATTATCGGGCATAAACGGGTGGTTATCCGAGCAGTTTCATATGAAGGACCTTGGGGAGGCAGGATACATCCTATGGATAAAAGTATTGCGGGAGCGCAATAAGAGGATGTTGACCTTGTCTCAAGGGTCATATGTGGATACTATGACTGCCCGTTTCAGCATGTAAACTGCTAAGAAAGGCCTGTTACCCTTCAGACATGGCATATATCTTTTAAAGGATCAGTGTCCGGTGACACAAAGGGAGAAAGATGAAATGAGGGACGGGCCGTACGCAACGGCTGTGGGGAGCCTCATGTATGCAATGCTATGTACGAGGCCAGATATCTGCTTTGCTGTAGGCATGGTGGCGAGATACCAGTCTAAACCATGACAGGCGCATTAGACCGTGGTAAAGCACATACTCAAATACTTGAAAAGAACTAGAGACTATTGTCTCGTCTATCAGTGTGAGGAGTTGTGCCCTGTAAGTTATATTGATTCGGATTTCTAAGCAGACCGAGATGAAAAGAAGTCCACCTCTGACTATGTGTTTGCATTGGGAGGTGGGGCCATATCATGGAGGAGTGCAAAGCAGAAGTGCATTGCGGACTCCACTATGGAAGCAGAATATGTGGCAGCTTCTGAAGCTTCGACAGAAGCAATATGGTTTTGAAACTTCCTTCTAGAGTTAGACGTGATTCCTAAGCTGCCCATCACAGTATATTGTGATAATTCGGGAGTTGTGGCTAATTCAAATGAACTACGAACTCACAGAGCAACAAAACACATTGGAAGGAACTACCATATTATACGAGAAATCGTAGCAAGGGGTGATGTGCTAGTAGAGAAGATTGATACTAGAAATAATCTAGCGGATCCTTTCACAAAGGCTCTGCCTCAGAAGGTCTACGAGATGCATGTACGTAACCTTGGGCTGAGGGCAAAGCTAACCACGTTGAATGATCGATGTAAAAGCAAGATTAGTTTAGACACATTATACTCTAGAAAGCACCTGTACAATGCTTTGAGTATAAGAGGGTGATTGATGGATTTATATACTGAAAGCATTATGATTGGTATATTATGTACAAGGTCGATTGGTTAATATACTGGGAATCATAAATGTTGTATGTTCATTGATCGATGCTAAATCTGCATACAAATTATAGCAAAGGGCAAATAAATTTATAAGACATCCCAAGGGTTGGTCGATCCCACAGAGATAGTGCAACGATGGACAATCATATACTGAGCATGGTACTCAAAACTTTTGTTTGGGCAAATAATATTAGAGATTTTTGGTTTTTCAAAAGAAATAATTAAAGAGGGAAATTCAAATAATAAAAAGCACAGATTCCAGGGAAATCTACCAATCTGATCAACTTGCAAGAATTAAATATTCAAACCCGTGAAACACAATTTTGGTGGAAAATCTTTTATTATGGAGTTAATTCCTTGGTCGCGCAATTAAAACCTAAATTACTAATTAGTGATCTATCTCCTCTCGGTCTCAAAATACACCAATTAATCAATTTCATAAAGATCTAGATTTTCCTACAATTGAAATCTTCTTGGTCGGACAGATAATCAAAAGTATTAAACTCTTACTTCCTAGATTTTCACCTTTCGGTCCTTCAATCAATAACTAAAACCTATTCCAATTTAAATCTCTCGATCCTTCAATTGAAAATAGATTTGAAATAAAATCAAAGAGTTTAAACCAATAAAAGGGTTTGAATAAATAAATCTAAACTAGCATCACAAATGGAGAAACTCTGGAACCTGTTTAGGGTTCTAGCCTAACATATTGAAGAAAAACATTGCAGGGAAAATTAAAGATTGCATTAAAAAGTAAAGGTTTAACAAATAAAAGTAAAGAGGAATTCTAAAGAAACTTAAAGAAAACAGAAAATAAAAGTGTAAAAACTGTAAAGGGGAAAAGTCTAAGATTAAAAGATTAAAAGCTTAAAAACTTAAAGGCTAATAATTCTGATCTATTGAGAGTTTATATAGAAGTAGGGTTGAGGCCTTGGACGAATATCTTCAAAAGGTATGATTTATTGCATCCAAATTGATGTATATCTTGTTCCCCAAGCAAATCTCGCCCAAAATATGTGAAAATCCCGTAAAATCTCGCCAATCAGTCTGTCTCGATCGAGATAGACCCTTCTACAGCCGAGATGGACGCTTCTGTCCCGGTCGAGATGGCTTTCATTTCGGTGGAAACAGAGACCGTTTCCGCCACTTCCGACCCTTCTGCGCAGTCTCACAATTTTGGCCATAACTTTCGCGTCCAAACTCCGATTGACCCGATTCCAGTTGCGTTGGAAATCTAACTCAAAGATCTTTCAAATGACTTGCTCCATTAGCTCAGATTCCATTGGTGGAAGAATTTCTGCTTTCAGAACGGGTTTTCCATTGGATTTGGCCTAAAACCTGCGAAATCTTACCATGGCAAGCATAACACCCTCTAATATACACTCATGCTCAGTTTATTCAAGAAAACGTACTAAAATGCATAAAAGAAAGGAAAAATAAAGCGATAAGTGAGTAGAAAAACGAGCTTATCAAACCCCCCAAACTTAAACACTTGATTGTCCTCAATCAACAAAAGAAAGAATCAAAAGTTCAAGCAGAAGAGTAGTGCAATCCCTCACAAGATTCATCACATTCAAACTCGTAAATCTACTAAACATCTGCATTTTTGAAAGAATCAAAAAATCTGTAAACTATGCAAGACTCACATGGGAAGTGTTTCGTTCATAAATTCAAGTGGTTAGGATAATTATGAGATCACACACAAGTCATGAAAATCAAGCTCTATCATAGGCTTGCAAATAATCTCAATCTCCACTACAAAGATGTGCACACAAGTCTAAGATCAGAAATGACTTTATTCAAGGTTGTAATGTAGGCTTTTGTGAAGGGTAGGGAATATATGGCTAAGTGACTAAAATCTACTGAGTTGCGCACCTCAACTAATCTCTACCACTATCTAATGATATCCACCCATCTCCTATAATATTCAACATCAAACAAGGCTCTTTTATTTCTTTCTTCTCTTTTTTTTTTATTTTTCACACATATCATTTTATGCTCTAAACAATTTTTTTGATTATACATTTGAGCTTATAAGGATTAACAAACACAACAACACATTTTTTTTTCTTTTCCATTTTCTATTTTTTTCTCTAGAGCCCAACCTTTTCTTTTGCTTTTACCCTTATAATAATATCTTATCCTTTCTCAAACAAATCCCAACCCACTCTCATTGACAAGTGTTGATTCCCCTATTTATTTCCAACTCATAGACAAAGAAAGAAAATATCATAGGCTCAAAAGGGCTGACTAGGGATAACATTTAATTAGGACAGTGTATGGGAAAATAGGCTAAAGAAAGATGGCCTAAAATCACTTCCTAAACCTGAATCATCATCTATCTCATGCCAATGCAAGTATCAAAACAAGTAATCCTGCGGTATTCACATTCATAGGCATACTCAACCACTATCACAATCAATGCAAACTAAATTCAATCAATTCAAATCTTGCATTTTTGTCCTAAGGTTCAATCATGCTCAAGTTCCCACAATCTCGCGTCTTATTCAAAAAATTTTCCCATGCAGAAATTTAAATAAAGCCAATAGAAGATAGAAAAGAGTTTCAAAACCCTTAAATCTTCATCCCCCCAAACGTATTCGAAAGTCAGAGAGAATACATTTGAAAGTCAGATTCAGAGTTCGAAACTGTACCTCACTTGTTGGCCTCAGACACCAACTTTTTATCTCCTTCCGCTTCCTCATCAGCCGTAGTGATCCGGTTGCACTCCCCTTTCCTCTTGTTCTTGTCAATGCAGAATGTAATGGATTCTTCATTCCCTCTCAGTGTGATATCCCCCTTCTTGCAGTCGATCAAGACACCAGCTGTGTCAAGGAACACTCTTTCGAGGATCATTGGGGTGTTAGCATCTTCTTTCATGTCATGGATGACAAAATCTGCAGGGAAAATAAGGTGACCAACACGAATGAGAACATCTTCTACGATACCATTGGGCTTGGACACAGATCGGTCCGCCATCTGAAGGATAATTGTAGTGGCTCTCATCTCCCCAATCTCCAACTTCTTGTAGATAGACCAGGGCATCAGGTTGATGCTCGCCCCGGTGTCACACAGCACATTCTGGAACTCTTTGCCTCCGATCTCGATAGGTATCGAGAAGCATCCTGGGTCAGACCTCTTGATCGGGGATCTGCTTCTGTAGGAGTAGGCTGCATTCCTCATGGATTTTTACAGTTTCGTTTTCCACGAACTGCTTCTTGTCGCTCATCAGCCTCCTTAAGAACTTCATGTATCCCGGTATCTCCCTGAGAGCTTCAATAAGAGGAATGTTAATATTCACTTTTTTAAGATTTTCAACAAAGTTAGTGAATTTAGAGTCTTCCCTTTTCTTTGCAAATCTCTGTGGGAAGGGCATTGGAGCAACCGACTCATTTCTTCTATCATTCTCTTTTTTCTTCTCGCCTTTCTTGGCTTTCTGTTTCGATCGGGATCTCCCGATCTCGGCCGTCCTGCTTTGCTTCTGCCCCGCCCATTCTTGGCTTGTCTCGGCCGGGCTGGCTTGCTCTATCTCGGCCGGTTCACACTCCGCCTCGACCGGGATGGAATCCATCTCGGTCAAAACAGAGCGGTTTTTATCGGGATTTTCCTCCTCTGCTTCACTCATTCCTTTTTTTGGGTTTCTCGGGCCTTCATACTCCCTTCCAGATCGCAGCGAGATGGCATTTACTGGTTTTGCCTTTGCAGGATTTGTCTCTGTCATTCTCGGAAGTTGGCCCGGCTTGTGCTGATTCCCCAATGTAGTGGCAATCTGACTCAACTGGGTGTCCATCATTTGCAGGTGCTTTGTCATCAGTTGCATGTGATTGACCATCCCTTTCACTTCATTTTCCACCTTGCCGAATCTGTTGTCTAAGCTCTTTTAAAATTTTTCCTGTGTCTCTTCCAGCACAGACTGCTTTTTCTCCACGATTTCTCCTCCTGTACCAACATCAAAACCAGGGGGAGGGTGTTCTGCAGCAGTGGGGTTAGCATAAGAAAAACCAGGGTGAGATCGCCCATGGTTGTAGTGATACCCCTGATTACCTCGGTAGTTATTCTGATAACCACCGCCAATATAGTTTACCTCCATTCCTGCAGTTCCAGATGAACTGCTTGCTCCTCGGTTGATGTAGTCAGCCTCCACCGATACAATTGCCATACTTGGCTCAGTATTAACAGCAGCAACCTTACCAGTTCCCAGCTTCTCAATTTCCTCCCGAAGCTTCTTCACTTCTGCAACCACATCAAATTCTTGCTTTGTCTCCACTGCTTTGATAGGAATCTTTCTCTCAGTTGGCCACTGATGGCTGTTCGGTGCCATGTCTGCCAGAAGTCTCATACTCTCTGCTCTACTTTTCTTCACCAGGATCCCGCCAGCAGATGCATCCACCAATTCCTTCATGTGAGGATTCAGACCTTCATAGAAGTGGCAGACCTGCATCTCGAGATCAATTCCATGTCCAGGGCACAGTCGCAGGAGTTCATTGTACCTCTTCCAGGCTTCATGTAGGGATTCATCATACAGCTGCTTGAAAGTAGTGATGGCAGCTTTCCTTTTCAGCAACAGGCTCGGTGGGAAGTAGTTGGTGAGGAATGTTGCTCGCAGCTCCTCCCATGTCCCAATTTGGCTTTTGTCAAGCCCAGCATACCAAGACCTTGCCTCGTCTCTGAGTGAGAACGCGAAGAGTCTCATCCTGATGACGTCTTGGGGGACTCCATTCTGCTTTATCATGTCGCACACCTCGATGAACAAGTTGAGGTGGGCGTAGGGATCTTCAACGGCTCTCCCCCCCAACCTGATTCTGCTGCACCATCTGTATCAGCCCTGTGCGCAGCTCAAAGTTGTTGGCATTGATGCCAACCCTGAATCCTGCTTCCTCCTATTGTGGTAAAAATCGGTCTAGAATAGACCTCTGTGGGACCACTACCTGCCTGTTGTTCAGCTCCGCCAGTCTTGCGGCTTGCTCTGCTTGGGTAGCTTGGGCTGCAAGAAGTTGCGCCCTCAATTGCTGCACCTCATTCCCGAATTGTCTTTATTCCTCCGGTGTCATGTTCTGCAGAGGGGCTTAATGATTCGCTTCCATCTCAAAGTCCAATCTCTTTCCTTTCTTTTTGTTGTTCTTGCAAGTTGCTTCGATTTTTGGTATGAAAGGTTCAAGTGCCTTTCCTTTGTTCCGTGTGTTCATGCACCTGCACAGAAAACTAGGAAGAAATCAGTCTGTCCTGGCCGGGATAATGTGTATCTTGACCGGGATGGAAGTTTTCGTCTCGGCCGGTTTGTGACTCAACTCGGCCGGGATAGAGAATTCATCTCGACAGTGATGGGACTCAACTCGGCCGAGACAGACGCGACACAAAAACACTCACGCACACGAAAGAATTGACTCCAAAAAGAAAAAACAAATAAAACTCAACACAAATTCGAAAAATAAAAAGAAAGAATACAACCCAATCCAGAAGTTCTTCAACTTTCAAGTAATGAATCGCCGTCTGACTATCCCCGGCAACGGCGCCAATTTGATCGATGCTAAATCTGCATACAAATTATAGCAAAGGGCAAATAAATTTATAAGACAACCCAAGGGTTGGTCGATCCCACAGAGATAGTGCAACGATGGACAATCATATAGTGAACATGGTTCTCAGAACATTTGTTTGGGCAAATCAATTTTGAGGTTTTTGGTTTTTCAAAAGAAATAATTAAAGAGGGAAATTCAAATAATAAAAAGCACAGATTCCAGGGAAATCTACCAATCTGATCAACTTGTAAGAATTAAATATTCAAACCCGTGAAACACAATTTTGGTGGAAAATCTTTTATTGTGGAGTTAATTCCTTGGTCGGGCAATTAAAACCTAAATTACTAATTAGTGATCTATCTACTCTCGGTCTCAAAATACACCAATTAATCAATTTCATAAAGATCTAG